>BQNB010012801.1:59594-78452 GCA_026074375.1 Tanacetum coccineum | reverse complement strand
AGCAAATCCAAAGTTCGTTATTCACGAAGCAAAGCGATTGTTGCCAAAGTGAGTACGAGCTCTTCTACCCCTGGTGTTTCACCCGATGTTGCCAAACTTAAAGATACGGTGAAAGCCTTGCTTCTCAATAAGAAAAACATCCCAAGCTCCCGCTACCGTAAAAGCGGTCGAGGAAAGTTGTGTAACTTGCGGTGGTGATCATTCTTACTGTAATTATCCCACCACTGATGGCAGCGTTTATCGTGACAGTATTCAAGAATACGTTTCACAAGCCGCCGCAGTTAACTACAACCAAGGAAATACCGGTTACCGTCCCCTGATGATTGCAAATTAAATTCGACCTCCCGGTTTTTCTCCCGTTCAAAACAATCAAAACAATCAAAGAAATAATCAAAACCGTTACAATCAAAACCGGGGGAATAATTACAACCAAGGTCAAATTTATCAACCCCCGGCTCCGGCTCCTCAAACACAAGGTGTGTAAAAGGATGACTTTTAAAACTACATCAAAGCTAATGACGCGGTTATGAAAAATGTGCAAAACCAAAACCAAAACATGCAAAACCAAATGACCAATTTAACGAACATGCTTACCAAATTCCTGAATACCAATACCGCCTCTACTTCGGGCCCAGGTTCTCTTCCTAGAAACACCATTGCTAACCCGAGAAGTGACTTGAAAGCAATCACTACCCGAAGAGGTGTTTCTTGTGATGGGCCTCAAGTTCCACCTCAGCCTTCTTCTCTTCCTAAGGTGGTGAAACACGAACCCAAGGTGACAAAGGATACAGTGCAACCAAGCACCGAAAACATCCAACCTCCGGTGGCCCAAACTCAAACTCAAATTAATGAGCCCGTTGTTGCTCCAAAGGCTAACCGACCATACCTTATCCTTCAAGGATTAACAAGGAGAAGCTCCGTGAAAAAGACGATCTTTTAGCTTTGAAATTTATGGAAATTTTTAGGAATCTCCATTTCGAGCTTAGTTTCGCGGATGCTCTCCTACACATGCCTAAATTTACACCAATGTTTAGAAAGCTTCTCAGTAACAAAGATAAGATTCTTGACCTAACCAAAACACCGGTGAATGAGAATTGCTCGGCGGTTATCCTCAAAAAGTTTCCCGAAAAACTTGGAGACCCCGGTAGATTTCTTATACCGTGTGACTTTCTGGAGATGGATGAATGCTTAGCCTTGGCCGATCTCGATGCAAGCATCAACCTAATGATTATTTCCGTACGGGAAAAGCTAAATCTCCCAGATTTAACCAAGACCTGAATGATACTTGAACTTGCCGACCAAACAATTTCTACTCTAACCGGCATTGCCGAGGATGTTTTCGTGAAAGTTGGAACATTTTTCTTTCCGGCCGACTTTGTAGTCGTTGATTATATTGCCGATCCTCGGGTTCCTTTGATTCTCGGGAGACCTTTCTTGAGGACGGCACGAGCTTTGATTGATGTTCACGGTGAACAAATGACCCTTCGACATGATGACCAATCCATAGCATTCAAAGTTGGTGATACTAAGACATTTTCCTACAATACTATTGAATCGGTTAACCGAGTCGATGTTATCGACATAGCTTATGAGGAGTTTGCTCAAGAAGTACTAGGATTTTCGAACATTTCCAAGAGTGGCAATCCCACCCCAACTTTGGAACCAATCCTTTCTACTTCTCCCCCATCTCTCACTCCTTTTGAGGGAGGTGACTTCATTTTGGAAGAGATCGAAGCTTGTCTTACTAGCAAATCAATTCCAGTGGGAATTGATTATGCTGACTTTGATCTAAAAGAAGATCTTCTCACCCTTAAAAGATTGCTTAATTCAGACCCATCTTCCACCCTGCCTCTAGAAGAACAAAAATTTGAGGAACTTAAGACCATTGAACCTTCTAGTGATGAACTCCCCGAGCTTAAGCTCAAAGACTTACCACCTCATCTTGAGTATGCATTTTTGGAGGGTACCGATAAATTACCCGTCATAATTGCTAAAAACTTAAAAGATGAGGAAAAGACCGCCCTTCTTAAGGTTCATAAGTCACATAAGCATGCCATAGCTTGGAAGATTTCAGATATTAAGGGGATAGATCCACGATTTTATACCCATAATATTTTGATGGAAGATAATGTTAAACCCATGGTACAACATCAAAGAAGGGTTAACCCAAAAATTCATGAGGTTATCAAGAAAGAAGTTATCAAACTTCTTGAAGTCGGATTGATTTACCCTATCTCCAATAGTCCGTGGGTTAGCCCCGTCCATTGTGTGACCAAGAAAGGTGGTATAACCGTAATTGAAAATGATGATAATGAATTGATACATACTCGATTAGTTACGGAATGGTGTGTATGCATTGACTACCGAAAGTTAAATGATGCCACCTGTAAAGATCATTTCCCATTACCGTTTATGGATCAAATGCTTGAGAGACTCGCGGGAAACGAATACTATTATTTTCTAGATAGTTTCTCGGGTTACTTTCAAATACCAATTGACCCAAAAGACCAAGAGAAGACCACCTTCACTTGCCCTTATGGAACTTTTGCCTACCGACGCATGCCTTTCGGCTTATGTAATGCTCCCGGCACGTTCCAAAGGTGCATGATGGCCATTTTTCACGATATGATCGAGGAAACAATGGAGGTCTTCATGGATGATTTCTTGGTCTTCGGGGATTCTTTCTCCTCATGCCTCTCCTATTTAGACAAAATGCTCAAACGGTGCGAAGACACTAATTTAGTTCTAAATTAGGAGAAATGCCATTTTATGGTAAAAGAAGGCATTGTTCTAGGACATAAAATTTCAAAGTCCGGGATTGAGGTCGATAAAGCTAAAGTTGATGTTATAGCTAAACTCCCTCATCCGACTTCCGTTAAAGGCATTCGAAGTTTTTAGGTCACGCCGGTATCTATCGTCGATTTATTCAAGATTTTTCTAAAATAGCCCGGCCGATGACTCATCTTCTTGAAAAAGATACCCCTTTCATCTTCTTGAAAGAATGTGTTGAATCATTTAATATCCTTAAGAAGAAGTTAACCGAAGCTCTAATTTTAGAGTCTCCCAATTGGGATCTACCGTTTGAAATTATGTGTGATGCTAGTGATTACGCGGTAGGTGCAGTCTTGGGGCAACGTAAGACCAAACATTTTCAGCCTACACACTATGCAAGTAAGACTATGACGGATGCTCAAGCACATTACACGACTACGAAATAAGAGTTATTAGCCGTGGTGTATGATTTTGAGAAATTCCGGCATTACTTAGTCTTGTCAAAGACTATAGTATATACGGACCACTCGGCTCTCAAATATCTTCTTGCCAAGCAAGATGCTAAATCAAGATTGCTCCGGTGGATTCTCCTGCTCCAAGAATTTGATGTCATTATTCGTGATAAAAAAGGAGCAGAGAATCTCGTGGTCGACCACCTTTCTAGACTTGAAAACCCCCATCAAAGTGATCTCGAGAAAAAGGAAATTATGGAAACATTTCCTCTCGAGACACTTGGCATGGTGACTTTTTGTGGTGATGCTAGTACCTCATGGTTTGCCGACATTGCAAATTACCATGCGGGGAATTTTATTGTGAAAGGGATGTCGTCCTAACAAAAGAAAAAATTCTTCAAAGACGTGAAGCATTATTTTTGGGACGACCCCTACTTGTTTAGAGTTTGTGCGGATCAAATGATTAGATGGTGTGTTTCCGGCCAAGAAGCCGTTGATATCCTCACGGCTTGCCATAATAGACCCACCGGGGGACATCATGGTGCTAACTACACCGCTAAGAAAGTCTTTGATGCCGGTTTCTTTTGGCCTACTATTTACCGAGATGCCCATGACTTGGTCACACGGTGTGACGCTTGTCAACGTCAAGGCAAAATCTCGCAACGTAATGAAATGCCTCAAAATGCAATTCAAGTGTGCGAGATCTTTGACGTGTGGGGCATCAATTTTATGGGCCCGTTCCCATCTTCACGAGGGAACAAGTACATTCTCGTGGCCGTTGACTACTTATCCAAGTGGGTGGAGGAAAAAGCGCTCCCCACTAATGATGCCCGAGTTGTTGTGAAAATTTTGAAATCTCTCTTCGCCCGATTTGGAACCCCTCGTGCTATCATTAGTGATCGCGGTACCCATTTTTGCAATGACCAATTTACAAAGGTCATGCTTAAATATGGGGTGACACAACGACTTGCTACCATGTATCATCCAAAAACGAGTGGACAAGTGGAGGTTTCAAATCGTGGCTTGAAACGTATTCTTAAGAGGACAGTAGGTGAAAACTGTGCTTCTTGGTCCGATAAATTAGATGATGCATTATGGGCCTTCCGTACCACATTCAAGACACCCATTGGGTGTACTCCTTACAAGTTAGTGTACGGAAAGGTGTGTCATCTACCTATCAAGCTTGAGCACAAGGCCTATTAGGCCTTGAAACATTGTAATTTTGACCTTAAGACCGCGGGTGATCACCGAAAAGTTCAAATGAATGAACTAAATGAACTTCGTGATCAAGCTTACGAGAACTCTTTGATTTACAAAGAGAAAACTAAGAGGATTCATGACTCCAAGATCAAGAATCGCGTTTTCAACGTTGGTCATCGAGTCCTTCTCTTCAATTCTCGACTAAAAATTTTCTCAGGTAAGCTCAAAACCCGTTGGACCGGGCCGTTCATCGTTGCCCAAGTTTTCCCTTATGGCACCGTCGAGTTATCTCAAACCGACGGGCCAAACTTCAAGGTGAACAGTCATAGACTTAAGCACTACTTTGGAGGGGACATGCCACCCGTGGATGTCCCAGATCTCAAACTTTCCCCATGGACAACTAAATTTGGGGACAGGTCAAGCTTAGTGACCCTAAACAAGCGCTTCGTGGGTGGCAACCCATGCTTATCCTAATATAATAATAGTAGTAATGAATAAGTGTGTTGTGAGGAGGCTCGCCTCTTCCTTTCTCGTGTTTTGTGGTTTTTGTTGTAAGTCCAGGATTGCCCCGGATTATGAAGCCTCTCGTGCTCGTGGTTTTGCCCTTCGTTCACTCTAGCTTCAATCCTTAGCATCATTATGGGAATCCAATATCCTAATCTTATCAACTAACTTTTATCTTTGAGCATACTTAATAAACGGCTTTAGATTTACGTAGAGACCCTTCTTAAAACATTGAGGACAATGTTCAATTCTAGTATGGGGGGATCTATCGATTTGATTGTACCTGCAGTCATTGTTTACACGTAATCTTGTTTTTACCACCAAAATACCAAAAAATAAAAAAAATTAAAAATTTTCAAAAATAAAATAAGTGTTTTGTCATAATTTTGATTTTCCTGCTGGGTAGAATGAGAATAAATTTTGACTCGATCGAGCGTGTTGAGCTCTAGCTTGGCCCTTAACTTTTAGACAAAGCTTTCGCGGATTTTTTTATTAAAGATTTTAAATTTTTGAAGAACGAGAAATGATAGAGTTGAATATGAGTTGGATGCTAAACAAGGATTAGTTGAAAATCTTAAGAGCTCATAAGTGTAATTTGTGGCTTTTTCTCCCATAAGCTCCTAACCTGACTAATAATACACGCTCCTTTCGAAAATTAAACTTAAATCAAAAAATTTTGAATTCAAATTTTATTTAGTCTTAGTTCAAATTTATACTTAAATTTTCTAAAAAGAAAATTTCTCTATATCATGGTAATATAAAGTGTTAAAAAATGAAAAATGAGGGAATAATAATAATAAAAACTGTGGGCTGATAAAAGTTTGCTGCATCTTGCCGGCTCACAACCGATGTTGCAGCCTTCTAAATAAGGCCCATAGTAAGAATAATAATCCGAGATTGATAAAAGTTTGCTGCATCTTGCCGGCTCACAACCGATGTTGCAGCCTTAAAAAAGGTCGAGGATTTCCTTGGTTTAAAAGGTATAAGTATAATTATATTAATGTTAAGTGTGATTTAATAAATATATTGAAAATCTCTTTTTTTTTAAAATTTAAATATGCTTTTGAACTAAGACTATTTCGTTTTAAGTTATAAATAAATTATGTATAAAACGGGAAATCCAAGGGTTTTGAAACCGAAGGTCCGTGAGTCTCGATACTAGTCTCTGTGGGGTGTCAAAAGCCTGGTCACTTAGCCGCAAGGTTGGGATGTGCCGAGACGAAAGTCGCTACATGGGATGATCTCGCCTTCAAACTCATTACTTTTGGGTGGAACGTGAAGCATAGAAATTTTGCACAACGTTGATCCATGGTTGAAATTCGAAACAAGCACATTCACCTAAGATATAATAATTGTCGGGAGTGAAAAGTTTACAAATTGCAAATATGAGTAGTGTTAGCATCCTAACTTATATTTGACGGTGATTTCGTTTTTGAGCTTGGTTTGGGACAAGTGAAAAATCGGGGACGATGAATTTATCCTTTTTTGGGCATTTTAGGATTAAAGTGCTTCTTGTTCTGTGACCCTAAAAGTTATAAAAATAACGAAAGTCCAAACATGTTAGTTAGTTGCTTAAAAAGAAAAGTACAAAAAAATAAGAAAAAGGAAAAATACAAAAATATGTGTGGTAATTAGTGTAAATATTTTAAAATGGTCAAAACGGGGCTTTTCAAAGCTAATGATTCTTTAATTCCCCTTGATGAACACTTAGCTACTTTTCGAGGTAATTAGTCGAGGGGGATTGAGATTCTTGGTTTTCTAAAGTGTTTACTTATGGCATTGCGTGAGGACATGGCAATAGTTTAGTATGGGGGATTTTGGTATGTGCTTAATTACACATACCTTTTACCTATAAAAGCGAGCCTAAATGACCAAAACATGGACATAAAATGCCAAATATATGTGTGTTTTCCTTTGTATACTGTGCAGGTAACGGATATTCACTAAATGACAAAAACAAAGCCAAAACCGACAAAACCGAGCACGAGAATGGATAGAGCGTGAAAAGTCAAAGTCAAAGTAAAAGTCAAAGTCAAAAAGTCAACAAGTCAAAGACAAATCCGAAAATGAAGAAATCTTAAATGGACCAACCCGTACCCTAGTTAATGGGCCGGGTCAGCCAATTAATCATCAATCATAAGCCTTAAGCATTTTAGCCTTTATAAAAAGCCCAAATCCAAAACCATATCACACGTCCCAAACTATAAGCCTAAACCCACTAAACCTTAACCCCGTTAACCCTTAACCATACACCCTAAACCTTTTACACAGTTAGTCCTTAGGGACTAACACTGCTAGTCCCTGGGGACTAACAAAGTTAGCCCCTACATCCCTTAACCCTTAACACCCTTAGTCCATTTTCCCCTAACTCCCGTTAAATATCAAACGAATAGTACCCAAATCTATTTCCCGCCTAAACCTACTATTCATTCATCCCCGTGACCTCTCACCTCGACCTTTGCTCCAACAAACAAACCCATCACTTTCCCACCTTACCCCACACCATAAACTGCCAATTCCACCTTGGCAATCCTCTTATTTCACATTCGTTGATAAGACAAGGACCAAATTCAATGGCTATGATTCAATAACTTAGAGCCAAAGCAAAATGGATGGCTTAGATAATGACTTGAAGCTCCTCACACAAGAAGCACACCTCTAAATCCCTCTCACAAAACTAGCACAAGGCCAAGACCCAAGACTTTGATTTTTCTTTATAAATAGAACTATTGTAAGCCCTTGAGGCATCTAGTTTTTATCTTTTCAGCTTATATTAAGTTTAGCTTATTGTACTTTTTAAAGTCTTTTACTGTTTTTAAGTTTAATGAAATTTAAGGTTTTATGTAAAATTCTGTTTTTAAGTTAATGCAAGTTATGTTTTAAAAACGTTTGTTGAAAGCTTACATAAGCTCTTTTTATCTTTACTTAAGCTATTTACTTAAGCAATATAAGCTTGTCCATAGCTTATAGTGTTTTAAGTCCTTTTCACTCAAAAAATCACTCAAAAGCTCTTTTGGGAAGATAAGCCAGAAAGGGAAGGGCTTATTTCTTTAACTAGCTTGTCTTTGACAAGCTAGAGCTTGTAGACAAAGCTCTTAAGAGCTTATTTTCCCTTGTTTAGAGCAAAGGGCTTTGTAAGTCTTTCCTTTTCATTTTTTAGCTTAAAACTGCTTATTGCTTATTTTACTGCTTATTTATGCTTATTACTAATGTTTATTGCTCATTTATGCTTATTTGTTGATTATATATCATTTGCTTATGTTTTCATTTAAAACTGTTAGTTTAGCTCTTAAAACTGCTTATCTTATTTGCTTATTGTAAGTTCTTAATCCTTTGTTCTTATTGCTTAATGTTGGTTAATATTGATTGCTTGTTATCTGTTTTTAATCAACTTAGCTTAAATCATTAAAAATCAGTTTAAAATGGATTTTGATAACTTAAAGGGGTGTTTGGGTTAAGAGGCAAAGTGGGTCAAAAAGTGTTGTAAAACTGTTTGGGTCACTAAGCTAACTTTAACAAGCCTTTTTTAAGTCATATTAATCTGTTTTTAAAAGTTTTAAAGTTTAAAAGTGAGTTTTAAGGTTTTGTCTATAAGTTGTTTAAATCTGTGGAGTTAAAACAGTTTAGAATAGCTTATTTGATAAGGATTTTGAAAACAGCTTTTAAGTGTTGTTTTTGTGTTGTTTATGGTGTCAAAATGCAGTAGAAAAGAGTTGATATAGTGTGCATTTGTCCATTTGAGTTTTTCTTTTAAAAATCTGTCAAGTCTGTAAGTTTCATTTTCTAAGTATAGAAGTCCAATTTTAATAGCAAATTTAGATTAGTTAAAGTAGGTTTTAGAATTTGAATTTGATAGAATAAGCTCTTTAGGTATCAAGGTCAATTTGTTTTAGCTTATTTTGGGGTTTAGAGGTTATTTACTAGCTTAAAAAGTGGGCTGCAAAAGCCATTAAAACTGGAAAAAAAACCAAAAAAAAGTAGGATTAGGGTAAACAGCCATTTTCAATAACCTTTTTCTAGCTTATTTAGTTTTTCAAAATGTCTAAACTTTGCTTATTTAGATTCCCTATAGTATTAGCTTTATCTGTTTTTAGGTTTTAGACATCAGCTCTTTAGTTTGCTGGCTTAATTATTAGCTTAAAAGTCCCTCTTAGACTGTTTTTTAAGTATCCTTTTAGCCAAAAAAGCTTATTTGAATTTTAAGCTTTCCAGCTTATTGTAGTGCTTAATTAGTGTTTAGGATTGCTTATTAAGGTTGGATTAAGGCACTTTTAGCTTATTTAGCTTAGGTTCGAGCTTATTTAAGCTTATTAGCAATTTCAGTTTAAGTGTTAAAGACTTAAAGCTTTTAAGTGAGTCTGTCACTTGCATAAGCTTTTCCAGCTTATTTGTTTGCTTAAATCTTGTTCTTAGTGCTTATTAGGTTTAGACTTAAGTCTGTTTTGCTTATCTGTTTTTTTTCTTTAGCTTATTAAGCCCAAAAGGCCAAACAATTTTGGCAAATAGTCATTTAGCTTAAAAGCCTTAATTGTCAACCTTAATTGCTTATTTCTAGCTTATTTTAAGTTTTTATAAAAAGTCATTTTATAAAAAGTTCTTATTTTAGTTGTATAAAGCTTTTCCAAAAAGTAAATTTTAAAAATAAAAAAAAACTAGGGAAATTAGGAAGTCAAGGGTGAGCTAGGCTCGAACCCTTGACCTCAACCATCCTCAACCCTGTCTCAACACACACACTCACAACCATTTGCCCTGGGGACTTTTTCGATATAACTTTGCAACATTTATTTCTTATCACCTTTTTGGCCATTTAAGCTTTCAGCTCTTTTAAGCTTTTTACCAGCTTATTGAGTTAAGCTAGTCTAGCCCTTTTTTTTCTTAACTTCTAAATAGTTCAAAGAACTTTTCGTAATTTTTTCAGATTTTTATAAAATAGTTTAGTATTTTTTATAATATTTTTAGATAAAATCTGTTTTTAATTCATAATAAATAAAATAAAAGTCAAAAAATTATAATTCTTTTTTTTTAAAATTTTCTTTTATCATTTAGGACCTTTAATAATTAAATTTGCTTTTGTAGGGTTAAAATTTGATAGTTTAGGTTTTTAAAGCTCGGGTTTTGATCCCGTTATTGTTTTTCGTGTTTTTGTTTTAATTGCTTTCGTTTTAGGTTTGCCTTTATTTGTTTTTGCATTATAATTGTAGAATTAGAATCAAAAAATCATTGAATCTTCCAAACATGCGATCATGAACTTAACCTCGATTTTCAATTCACGCCTCGTCGAGAAACGACCCGGGAAGGTTTTGGATTTTACTTTGGTCAAAAGTAATATTTTAAAAGCCTTACGGAATACTCCCACTCTCTTTTTAATTGATATTTTGGTTATATATTATATATATGTATTAAGCAATTATTACTATATATATGTATAGTTAAAATTAAGAATCAATCACACAGGACCTTGCACTATCAAGTGTCAGACTTGCAACAAGATGGGTCATTTGACTAGGAACTGCAAAAAAAGGGGCCAACCACTGGAAGCAACCTGCAGCCGGTGTTAGTAACTTGTCATGCCTGTGGAGAGAAGGGGCATTACAGAAACCAGTGCCCAAAGGCAGACAACAATGCCCATGAAAGAGCATGCTTGCTGAGGGGCTAGAACGCTCACCAAGACCCGAACGTAGTCACGGGTACGTTCCTTCTAAATCAACATCTAGGTATAGTATTATTTGATTCAGGAGCCGATACAAGTTTTGTATCCATACTCTTGCTTCTATGCTTAATATCCTACCAATTACACTAGATACCACTTATGACATTGAAATGGCCAATGGAAACCTAGTAGGCACTTATACCGTTATCCAGGATTGCACTTTGATTTTGCTAAACCAACATTTCGAAATTGATCTCATACCGATTAGACTCGATAGTTTCGACGTCGTCATTGGTATGGACTGGTTGTCCAAGTATCATGCTAGAATTATCTGTGACGAGAAATCCGTCCACATCCCCATCGACGGTGAAACTTTAATCATCCGACGTGATCAAAGTAAACCCCGACTAAGCCTCATATCTTGTATTAAAACCGAAAAATATATATCCAGAGGATGTCAAGTTTTCATAGCCCAAGTAATGGAGAAGAAGTCAGACGAAAGACGACTGGAAGATATACTAATAGTCAAAGAATTTCTAGAAGTTTTTCCTGAAGACCTACCCGGCCTTCCTCCGGTTCGCCAAGTAGAATTCCAAATCGATTTAATTCCAAGAACGACACCAGTAGCCCGAGCACCTTACAGATTAGCTCCTTTAGAAATGCAAGAACTGTCAGATCAACTACAAGAATTAGCAGACCGAGGTTTTATTCGACCAAGTACTTCACCTTGGGGAGCTCTTGTCTTATTTGTTAAAAAGAAAGACGGATCTTTCAGAATGTGTATTGATTTCCGGGAGCTGAATAAACTCACCGTAAAGAATCGTTACCCATTACCCAGGATCGATGACTCATTCGACCAACTTCAAGGTTCGAGTACTTACTCAAAGATTGACTTAAGATCAGGCTATCACCAACTGAGATTCAGGGATGAAGATATTCCCAAGACTGCTTTCAGAACGCGATACGGACACTAGGAATTCTAATTAATGCCATTTAATTTAACCAACGCGCCTGTTGTGTTCATGGATCTCATGAACCGTGTGTGTAAACCATACTTGGATAAATTTGTGATTGTGTTCATCGATGATATTCTCATCTACTCCCGTAACAAAGAAGAACACGAAGATCACCTGAGAATAATCTTGGAATTACTCAAAAAGGAGAAATTATATGCCAAGTTCTCCAAATGTGATTTCTGGATCAGTATCGTACAATTTCTCGAGCACGTAATTGACAGTCAAGGAATTCACGTTGACCCCGCCAAGATTGAAGCAGTTAAGAATTGGGCATCTCCTACTACACCTACAGAAGTATGCCAATTCTTAGGACTCACCGACTACTATCGGATATTTATCAAAGATTTTTCGAAGATTGCAAAGTCTTTGACAACATTAACCTAGAAAAACAAGAAGTATATCTAGGGAGAAAACCAAGAGTCAGCTTTCCAACTGCTAAAACTAAAGCTATGTGAAGCTCCAATCTTAGCATTACCAGAAGGAAACGATGATTTTTTCGTTTACTGTGATGCATCACATCAAGGTCTGAGCGCAGTGTTAATGCAAAGAGAAAAAGTTATTGCATAAGCATCCCGACAACTCAAGCCTCATGAAGAGAACTATACCACACATGACCTTGAATTAGGAGCTATAGTGTTCGCTCTTAAAATTTGGAGACACTATATGTATGGCACAAAGTGTACTGTATTCACTAATCATAAAAGTCTTTAGCATATCCTTGATCAGAAAGACTTGAACATGAGACAACGCCGTTGGTTAGAATTGCTTGCAGATTACGATTGTGAGATTCGCTACCATCCTGGAAAGGTAAATGTTGTAGCAGATGCCTTGAGTCGGAAGGAACGAATCAAACCACTCCGAGTTAGAGCGTTAGTCATGACCCTTCACCCAAAATTACCATCACAAATCCTCGAAGCCCAAACCGAGGCGATTAAAGAAGATAACATCAAAGCTGAGAACCTACGAAGAATGGACAAATCATTTAAAGTGCGTCCTGATGGAACCCGATGTATCAAGAATCAAAGTTGGTTACCACTCTTTGGTAATTTGAAGGACTTAATTATGCATGAATCCCATAAATCAAAATATTCCATCCACCCAGGTTCTGACAAGATGTATCAGGATCTAAAGAAACTCTATTGGTGGCCTAACATAAAGGCAATCATCGCTGAATATGTCGACAAGTGTTTGACATGCTCTAGAGTTAAAGCGAAATGTCAGAAGCCATCCGGCTTGCTGATATAACCAGAGATTCCTACATGGAAATAGGAAAGAATAACAATGGACTTCGTTACAAACTACCCAAAACATCAAGCGGACATGACACAATTTAGGTCATTATAGACCGCCTTACCAAATCAGCACATTTTATCCCTACCAGAGAGACAGATAGTATGGAAACCCTTACAAGGTTGTATATAAAGGAAATAGTTTTACGGCATGGAGTGTCGGTATCCATCATCTCGGATCGTGACAGTCATTTCACATTCAAATTCTGGCAGTCAATGTAGAGTGCCTTGGGTACTCAATTAGACATGAGTATGACATATCATCCCGAGACTGATAAACAAAGTGAAAGAACCATCCAAACACTCGAAGACATGCTTCGAGCCTGTGTTATAGATTTTGGAAAAGGATGACACTTACCACTGGTAGAATTTTACTACAATAACAGTTACCATGCCAGTATTAAGACAGCACCATTCAAGGCACTTTATGGTCAAAAGTGATGATCACCTGTCTACTGGGCCGAAGTTAGAGATGTCCAACTCACAGGACCAGAGATAATCCATGAAACCACCGAAAAGATAATACAAATTCGACAACGCTTGTGGCTGCAAGAGACCGGCAAAGGAGTTAAGCCAATGTAAGGCGAAAGTCTTTGGAATTCCAAGTTGGAGATCATGTTATGTTAAAAGTGTCACCTTGGAAAGGTGTCATCCGATTTGGAAAATGAGGAAAGCTTAACCCCCGGTACATTAAACCATTCAAGATCCTTGATAGGGTCGGCCCAGTGGCATAAACACTTGAGCTTCCTGAAGAACTTAGTAATGTCCACAGTACTTTCTACGTTTCTAATCTAAAGAAATGCATATCCGACGAATCCCTCGTCATTCCAATGAAAGAGCTTCAGCTCGATGACAAACTCAATTTTTGTGGAAGAACCAGTAGAAATCATGGATCGAGAAGTTAAGCAACTAAGACAAAGTCGGATTCCTATAGTCAAAGTAAGATGGAACCCTAAAAGAGGACTAGAATTTACATTAGAATGCGAAGATAAAATTCGTGCCAAGTATCCACATCTATTTCCAAACATCACTCCAACATCCAACTAAATCTCGGGATGAGATTTCTTTAAGGTTAAGAGACTATAACAACCCATAAATTTTCCTCTATGTAATTATCCATCTATTAAATTAGATTCAACCATTTTTATGCAAAGATTTTTGCTTTATTCCATCTATAATGTAACGTAACTTACATTACAAAAGTAAACGTGCTCACGCAACCACTAATGCCAATTCCATCAGTGTTTATGTCAAGTAAACATTCTAATATGTCAAGTAATATGTTCTAAAATCCATACGTTATCTATTTAACATACTTTCCATAACGTTATATCAAAACGGATTTTAAACGTTAACGTTTATAACAAAACCCTAACTATATGTAATGTTTAAATACAAAATAAATGTACAATCTTTCAAGGCATGTATACAAGGTTACAATGCATAACTTTTGAATATATTTTCCCTCCAAAACCAATGTACAACTCCTTAAAGCACAAAGTACAACCCGATAATGCACTATATTCAAAATATGCATTTTCCCTCCAATTTCTTTGTAGTTTTCGTACCACTTCTTTAGCATAACTTACAAGCTTATTAAGCATCACATTTGAACCATAGTTTCCCTCTATTTCAACCGATAGCTCGTCCTAAATCCAAAACCCTAACTCGAAACCCTAATGAACCCGTAACACCTTAACTAGCTCAAACCAAGTCTAAACTAAGCAACCACCCTTTCACCACCATGCCGCCACCTCACCACCACTTTTTCACCACCTTGCTAGCTCCCTTTCATCTCCTTGTCACCTACTTGTCATCACCTTGCACCCTTAAGCTCAAAGTAAACATCTTGTCACCTCTTTGGTGAACCGAACCCATACCACCCTTCCAACACCTCTCCAAGCTACATCCTAGCTCTCATTAGTCACTAGTTGCTAACCTTGGCCACCACTCTTCTCAACTCAACTTGGCCACTACTCCAAGTTTCTAGCCTATATATACACGCATACTTTCACAATTCACCATTTAAACTAAACCCTACCTCAAAATCATGTTCTAGCCAAGCTAAGGAAATGAAGGAAAAGGTATTTAAGCTATTTTGGAACCAAAGGATAAGAAAAGAAGAGTTCTTGATTCATCTCCAAGCTTTCGGGTTACATTTCATCATTTTTGACCCATATCAAGCCATTTTCGATCCATTCAAGCTCTAGTAAGCCTCATATCTTGTTCTATAAGCTCTTGTCATATTTTAGATAATTTATAAGCTTTCATATAATCATTTGTTCAAGCTAAACTCTTTTGGAAATCCTAAGTCTACTTGTTTGGTTTTCCTAAACCAAACGCACCCATTAAAACCCTAAAAAGCTCTTTTCATGAACCTAATAAGCTATAAGCCATAAGATGTTGTAATAAGCTATTTCTATAAGCTCATTTATCACTTTTATAATCATTAAAACTAATCTTAAAAGCCCTAACCAATCGGGTTATTATTTCTAAACCAAACGTGCCCATTTTGGATTTTTAAGCTCATAAGCTCTTTTTATAAGCTTCAAGCTCGTAAAACTTACTTATTTTAGCTTATAGTAATAAGCTATAAGCTGCAAATCGAATTTGAGATGTAAAATACAAAGATTATGGATTATGGACTAGAAATGCAATTCGAACCATGCAAAAGGGTATATATTGTAAATATTGAAACTTATATAGTTTTCGAGCCAAAAGTGTAAATACTCCAAAGTTAAACCACATGGGCCTGTTTTGCCAATTTCCAAAGTTAAAGGTCTAATAATTTAAAAATATAATTAAAGGGTTAAAAGTGTAAATTAATATATACCAAGGGTATATATTGTCATTTTCATATTCTCAAGGATATAAAATGTAATATTTTTATATGTTTAAAAATATATTTAAATATTATAAGACTCGACTTTATTAAAGCCCGACACATTTGTCGTTATCATTCATCGATCGAAACATTATAAAAGAATTATGTTATATATATAACATAATTTATCATCTACTAGCTTTTGAAGAAACCTAAATAGATAAAATCCTATCATTTAAACTATAACGTATCACGTTACTAGAGAATTTCATGTGAGGGGATCTCATTTGGGTAGACGTTTTGACGAGTTACTGGATTTACAATTTAAAGTGTCCTAGCTCCTCAAACGTTTACTACATGACCTATGGATTATGATAGCCCGAAAAGTGATATGATGTTTTCACAAACTAATAAACCAAAATCATTTACGTTAAACTTTATGAAATAAAGTTATGAAACAATCAAATTAAGACGTGACATATTACCCCAGGTTGCGTGACGAAGCCGTTTATTTCCATTTGAGTCACTTTTGACATTAATCAACTACCTTATCAAGGTGAGTTCATAGTCCCACCTTTACATGTTTTCTAAACTTTGTGGAGAGATACATGCTATAAGCCATGAATGCAAGTATTTTTTAACTGTATGCTATCCAGATATATTATTGCCTAAGTTACCTCTATTTTCCAAAAAGCCCCACTATTATGAACCGTTAATTATTTGCGAAGTAAGCGCGAATGCCGTGAATAGATCTATTAGGATTGAACTTCCCCGTCCAGGTTCTGGTACATACATGGCCAGTGGACGCATTTCATTTGAGGAACTCCGGGTGTTTGGCAAAGCACCCGTTTGGGGCAACAACTTACGAATAACATTTATTTAAGACTTCGGTGTCATGAGCTTAGTGCAATAATATAATATTGTTTACCATGATAATTGTATTCGTTGCAATTATTACTATTACATTGATTTGTATTCAACTATTACATTTCAAACCTGTGAATTTCATTCAACCTTTATGTTGACTCTTTTAGCATGTTTATCTCAGGTAATTGAGCAATCTATGGCACGGAGTGGCATTGGACTTGAGGACGTCCAAACTTGTTATCATTCAAACTTTATGTTTTCAATGTACTTTGGGACCTCTTTTGTAAAACTCTGATATATTATTGAATGATAACTAAATTTTCCAAAACGTCTCTTTTGAGTCGTTTTCTATGATTATGGCTGTTAATTCATGAAGTAATACCCCCAATTTAGCTTCCGCTGCTATATTGAAATATCAAGGTGTTACAGCTATGTAATTATCCATTTATTAAATTAGATACAACCATTTTCATGGAAAGATTTTTGCTTTATTCCATCCATAATGTAACGTAACTTACATTACAAAAGTAAACATGCTCACGCAACCACTAATGCCAATTCCATCAACGTTTATGTCAAGTAAACATTCTAATATCTCAAGTAATATGTTCTAAAATCCATACGTTATCTATTTAACGTACTTTCCATAACGTTATATCAAAACGGATTTTAAACGTTAACATTTATAATAAAATCCTAACTATATGTAATGTTTACATACAAAATAAATGTACAAGCTTTCAAGGCATGTGTACAAGGTTACAATGCATAACTTTTGAATATCTTTTCCCTCTAAAACCAATGTACAAGTCCTTAAAGCATAAAGTATAACCCGATAATGCACCACATTCAAAATATGCATTTTCCCTCCAATTTCTTTGTAGTTTTCGTACCACTTCTTTAGCACAACTTATAAGCTTCTTAAGCATCACATTTGAACCATAGTTTCCCTCTATTTCAGCCCATAGCTCGTCCTAAATCCAAAACCCTAACCCGAAACCCTAATGAACCCGTAACACCTTAACTAGCTCGAACCAAGTCTAAACCAAGCAACCACCCTTTCACCACCATGCTGCCACCTCACCAACATATTGTCACCACCTTGCTAGCTCCCTTTCACCTCCTTCTCACCTACTTGTCATCACCTTGCACCCTTAAGCTCTAAGTAAACATCTTGTCACCTACTTGGTGAACCGAACCTACACCACCCTTCCAACACCTCTCCAAGCTACATCCTAGCTCTTATTAGTCACTAGTAGTTAACCTTGGCCACCACTCTTTTCAACTCAGCCACCACTCCAAGTTTCTAGCCTATATATACACGCATACATGCATACTTTCACAATTCACCATTTAAACTAAACCCTACCTCAAAATCATGTTCTAGCTAAGCTAAGGAAAGGAAGGAAAAGGTCTTTAAGCTATTTTGGAACTAAGGGATAAGAAAAGAAGAGTTCTTGATTTATCTCCAAGCTTTCGGGTTACATTTCATCATTTTTAACCCATATCGAGCTGTTAGCCTCAAAATATTGAGTCGAACATGAAGTTCGTTCATTGTGTATTTAAGTCTCCGTCAATCAATTAGTTAACATTGTAATAGGAAAGTATCGGGAATCGGGCTCGATAGTTAATCTAATATTGTATATGTTTCGGGTTTAATCCGAAGCAAAACCCGAGCCCGGGTCCTAGTTAAATATCCCACGCGTCATTTAACGTGACGGGGTATATAAAATCTTTTCTATTTAGAAAAGAGTTAGTTGTTCATTTTCTAAATAATTCCTTTTCCTATATTCTCTCATCTCTCTCTCTCTTTTCTTTCTCTCTCTACAAAAACAACTCATCTCCTCATCTCTTTTCTTGAATATGTTGCGTTTTGAATCTGTACTTTTCAAAATCATTGCGTTTTTGGGACTTGGTCTTGTCATAGATTAAGTTTTGCTTAGAGTGTCTTATCCATTGCGTCTTGTCCAGCATAGTTTGTCAATTGCCATTGAGTCTTGTGGTTATATCGGTATGTCTTGTCCTCTCTTTGATGAATTAACATCCGTTGATTTAAGAGTTGGCCAAACTCACTGATTTACATCATAACACGATCTAAGAGTCCTTTCTCTTGGATCTTGTGCATACGTGCTTAACATCCGTGCATCAGCTTACATCTAACAAGATCTCGCTGTATGCTATTTCCTCTATGATTATAATTGTGCAGATATAATGGTTGATGCTGACCATGCACCCTCAATGGCACCACCTATTCGTACTGATGACAGATCATGCCGCGCATATG
>BQNB010012801.1:0-57130 GCA_026074375.1 Tanacetum coccineum | reverse complement strand
CGACCATGAAGTCATTTGAAGCTTGTTGTATCTTAGTGAACCAAGAACAGATACCCACATTAGATTGGAACTTCTACTTAGCCTCTTCTGAATGTAGTTTAATCATTACCCAATATCCACCCATATATCAAAGCTCAATATTGTTAAAACCTTCATTAGCCAAAACCATCTTCAAGTTAGATAAAGAGGCAAATTCCTTCACTTTACCCATCAAACAACAAGTGTAATTATGCTGATTCAAACATGAATCATCAAGCGTCAATGCTGGAATATTCTCAGAAACTACGTACTGTGGCTTAGAACCTTTGACAACATGGGCATATGAATTGGTGGACTCGTTAAGCCCTTTGTCTTTATGGGCACCTATATTGTTCCTTGTCTCAGCATTGTTGGGTTGGTTATAACTTTTGTTCAAAGGCGCCATCTGAAACCTAGCTAAGTTAGCGCAAATTTTGTGGTGTCCAACCCACACCGTACACAGGTTATTAACCAAATGTTCAATTTCAAAGACCTTAATGAAGCGTACAAAACCAAATCTTTTACCTCCTTTCGATCTCCTGTTAGGAATAAAAGCATCAACAACATAGCCATATTGTTTACAAGTATTCCATAGATCCTTTGCAGTAACATGATGAGGGAAATTGGTGACAAACACAGAGGTGGAGATCTTCTGTACCTCATATTCCTTGGATCGTTGTGAACCCATATAGAACTAGGATTGAAACAAAAGAAATAAGGTTTAAAAATGAAAGTTTGAAAAAAGGATTGAAAAAAGAGAGGGTTTTGATAACAGTAAAAAGACAAAAGTTTGGATCTGAAACGCCACAGATCGAAAATATGGTTAGGGTTAGAAAAAATTATTGGAAAAACAAATTGGAAGACGGATTGTGTAGATTCTGATGGTGGCATATTATTTTCCCCTTTGAAAAAAAATATGTTCCGATGGGTTTTTCTCAATTCCCCCATTTCCTTCTCAAAGTAATCTTGTACAGCCGTCCAAAACCACTTACTCTTTTGAGCGTTTCCTTTAATGTTATTTTCCGACATGTTTATCCAAGCTTTACACAATGCTAACTCTTCTGTTGGGTCCATGGAATTCTTTCATCTCAAATTGTAGACGTCTTGGGTTTTGACGTCTTTTTGACGGGCGTCTCCTCTTTGACGGGAGAGTCGTCTTAAACGGGGACGGATGGACCACCCAAACCTTGAGCCGAAGAGGAATATTGACTACCAAAAACGGATCCAAATCTTGTACGTCCTCAATACGACTAACCGGAGAATATTGTAGACAAGTTTGAGCTTGGTACGATGGTGGTGACTCGTGTAACATTTGTCGACGATACATTTAAGATTATTGTTGTTGTTGGTACATTGGTTGGTTAAACGGAGGCTGGAACATATTTTTTTGATCAAAAAATGTTGTTATTGTTGTTGTTGTTGTTGGTATGCAAAACTTGTGAGTTTAAAATTAATGGGCGGTGAGTGACCGTAACAAAAATTGGAATTTTGTGTTGGAACGTTTTGTTGGCGTCGAGTTTTTAGTGTTTTCGTTTGCCAGTTTTTTTGAGTCAGTATTTAAGTTGAGAAGATTATAGTATAACTGGTTTAAAATTATTATAAAATGAAGAAGTAATGGGTATTTATAGGGTGAGTTATTTAAAAATAAATTGTTTTTTTTAAATAACCAACGGTCAATTTTTTTTAACATTAGGTTTTTTTCTAAGGATTCTGTCTTGTTTACGCCGATTTTTTTTTTGGCATAGGACGCGTCAGGAGAAGAGTGTAATGGTGAGACGCGTCAGCTAATCCGTCGACCAAGACTTTCGACCGAGCCATTACGGCGGGTCTAAGGTTGAACCTTACCAATTGATTTTATATAATGGAAAATTGAAAATGACAATAGCTACCTTTATATACTATTTTATGCTAGCATAATGTACTTCTGCGCGCAATTTAGCATTCTTTACAAATTCTTGCAACCAAATCCTAACATAACCCAACGTAAGTAAGAAATTATTGAACCATATAAATGACCATGTTACTTTCCTTTTTATGAAATCTAGCAATCTCCAAATTCGTATCCCGATCAAAATTGTAAATCAATGTTTATATGCACATTCTTTAATACCCTACTAAAAACGTGGTGATTGCATGTAGACTGTCCACCAAGAGTTCACTATTTAAACATTGACAATGTGACGTAGAGTTGATATTGTGATTTGAAGTAGTTAGGCATAATTCCTCAAATCAAAAGGTAAGGTGTTCAATGAAGGAATCTTTCTTTTTTAAATCAATTCATATGTCGTAATCTTATTTTTGTTACCTAGGATCTAGAATGACCATATCTTATCCACACGTTCATACATTGATTATTGATTGGTGACTTTAAAAGTTTATCGTCACTTGATCATAATCCGTTGGAGCTATTATCAAGAGCGTGTTCAAATCAAACAAATAAACCATATGAAGCTAATAGCTAAATATATTGATTATCCGAATGGTCATTATTTTTCTGTTGATCGATATCACCTTATCAATAGCTAGTGATTGTTCAACATTATGTTCTAAGACTCAATTTGACCCGATCAGTTTAATGGTGAATTAGTTAGGTCACTAGAAGCCGGTTTAAAAAAAATCGGTTGATCGTGAATCAAAAAATCTGCCAAATAGATTAAAAACTCGTTTTTTTTAAACACTTATGCATCATGTTGCTTTTTCTTACCTTGTCAAATACTCATTTTTCTTACATATGTTTCTGTTAGGGAGTCAAGCCGTTCGTGAAAAGCTTATTATCGAATCGATAAAGTGTTCGAACGAGCTTGAGCCTGAGTTCGAGCCTAAGTATGCGCTCATTTAGTAATCGATCTCGAGCTATATATATATATATATCGACTATGCTCGTGAGTGTTGAAAAAAGTGACACCGGACTCAAGCAAAACCACAACTAAAATATAAAATACTATAAAAGATGACACAAACTCTCAAATATTTCTCACAAGTACTACTAGAGAATTGCTAGTGTTGTATTGAGAATGGGATGAGAGACAACACCATAACCAAGTTGCAACAAGTTGTAGTCCAAGGTGCAAAAGATTCCCATTACTTATATACAATGTATCCCCTAACAATCTCTCACTTGAAGATTAGTTTGAGGCTCAATCAATCATCACAAGACATCCAACCTTGCCATTTTCGTTGCTTACGTCTTTGCTAGGCCACATGAGGATCGGCACCATAAAACTTGTCACGATTGATTGCTTTCGTTAGATAATCTACCACGTTATCATCGGTATGAATTTTCTGCATATTCACGCTTCCTTCTTCCACTTCTCACGAACGTGAACTCGTATATGCTTTGTCTTTGAATGAAATGATGGATTCCTTGCTAGATATAAGGTGCTTTGATTGTCACAAAATAGATTAATTTTCTCTTGTCCGTGCCCCATCTCTTCCAACAACATCTTCAACCATACTGCTTCTTTGCTAACTTGAGCAGTTGCAACATATTCTGCTTCTGTTGTTGACATGACCACAACTGACTGCAGTTTTGAAACCCAATTTACTGTTCCGCCACAAACTGTAAACACATACCCAGTGGTTGATTTGCTTCCAACAAGATCACCTGCATAATCTGAATCAATATACCATTTAACAATAAGATCTGATTCCCCAATACATAATACAACATCTGAGGTTCCTTTAATGTATATAAGGATCCTCTTCACAGCTTTCTAATGCTCTCTACCAGGTTCCGCTATGTACTGACTCACTACTCCCACTGCATATGCAATGTCTGGTCTTGTACAAATCATCGCGAACATTAAACTTCCCACTACTGATGCATACGGTACTCGAGACATTTTCATCCTCTCTACTTCACTGCTAGGACTCATCTTGGAGGAAAGTTTGACATTAGTAGGAAACGGGGTTGATATTGGCTTACAATCTTGCATATTAAATAGTTGCAAGATTTTCTTAAAATAACTTTTTTATGAAAGCCAAATTTTGCTACTAACTCTATCTCGATGAATTTGCATCCCTAGAATCTTGTTTGCGGGTCCAAGGTCTTTCATCTCAAATTTCCTAGCCAGTTGAGCCTTTAATTTATTGATGCGATCTTTGTTGGGGCCTGCTACCGACATGTCGTCAACATATAACAACAACATGATAAAATCATTATTTCCAAACCCTTTAAAATATGCACAAGGGTCTGCATGTAGTGTGTTATATTCAAGGCTCGTGATGAAATAATCAAATCTCTTATACTAACACCTTAGTGCCTGCTTTAAACCTTACAGAGATATGTTTAACCTACAAACCAAGTTATCTTTTCCATTTTGTTTAAAACCTTCTGGTTGGAGCATGTAAATTTCTTCTTCAAGATTTCCATAAGGAAATGCAGTTTTCACATCTAACTGCTCTAGATGTACATCGTATGTAGCATACTTTTCCAGAACCACTCGAATTGTTGTCATTCAAACCATAAGGGGAAATTTTCATTGAAGTCGATTCTTTCTCTCTGGGCATATCCTTTAACCACCAATCTTGCACGATACCGCTCCACTTCATCTTCACTGTTTCTCTTAATTTTTTGCACCCATTTGTTTCTAATAGGTTTTCTACCTCCTTGTAGTGGCATCAGCTCCCATGTTTTGTTTTTATGAAGACCTTTAATTTCTTCTTGCATTGCTTCCTTCCAGAAAGATGCATATGGATTATTCAATGATTCTTGAAGAGTTGATGGGTCTCCTTCCTCTGTAAAAGAAAATTTGAAATGTTGTTCTCCATTACATAATCTGAGTGCCACACAGAACGTTTTCTTTCATGATTAAGAGTACGGGTTGTTGGATCTTGAGAGTCATTTTTCTTAGTCACCTATGCTGAGGTGCAGCTTCAGAAGAATCATTATGTTCAAATTGCTTATTACATTTGTATTAATGTAGTTTCTCTTGTAGTTCTATCACCTTCTTCATTCTATTGAATTTTGTCTTCAATAAACACAACATCTCTGTTGATGACTACTTAATGGGCAGTAGGGTCCCACGTGCGATACCCTTTTACTCCGTCAGCGTACCCCAAGAACAAGCATTTTTTTAGATTTCAAATCCAGCTTTGTAGTTTCTTGGGAATTGGACATCACGTACATAGGACTTCCGAATATATGAAAGTCTGAATAGTTGACTGGCTTTCCTGTCCACAACTTTATCGGTGTCTTCAACTCAACTGTAGTTGAAGATGAATGATTTATCACATAACAGGTGGTATTAACTGCTTCTGTCCAAAACGATTTTCCCAAATTTGTAGTTGTCAATATTGCTCTTGCTCTTTCTAACAAGGTTATGTTCATCCGTTATGCCACTTCATTTTGTTGAGGAGTGTATGCCGTTATGAACTGCCTTTTGATTCCTTCTTTTCTACAAAAAGTATCAAATTGATCACTAAGGTATTCACCACCATTATCTGTCCTAAAATACTTGATCTTTTTTCTAGAATCAAGTTCATCTCGCGCTTTTTAAACCTTGAAAACTTCAAACACATTTGACTTTTTCTTGATTGGGTACACCTAACATATTTTGGAATAATCATCAATGAGAGATACAAAATACTTTGCTCCTCCCAAGGACTGAACTGGTGCTTGCCACACATCAGAGTGAACCAATTCTAGAACAGAGACACTTCTTGAATTTTATGTCTTGAACTTTAGACGATGATGCTTGCTAATAACACAATTCTCATATAAAGGTAAAGAAACCTTTGTGGGGCCAGGAATTAGTTTTCTTTCCACATGAATCTTCATTCCTGTTTTGACATATGTCCAAGCTTCTGATGCCATGTTACCGCAACTTTATGACTTGGACTATGGAAGCAACAAATGCTTCCTCCTCCTAAATTATCTCTCTTTTTAGTTGGTATAAGTTCGCAGCAACCTTTTCTCCTTTCAGAAGTCCAAGCGCGCCTTTTATAATTTTCATGATCTTGTTTTGTATTTCAACTTTACAACTAAGATCATCTAACTGTCCTAAAGACAATTAATTCTTTTTTAATCCCTCCACGTGTCGCACATCGCGAATAGTACGAAATGTACCATCATGCATCTTCACCATGATACTTCCAATTTCAATGACTTTTAGTTCATAATCAATGCAACTGTACATAGATCCGCTGTTAGAGATTGGTTTATACTGATGAAGCCATTATCTTCTAGCGGTCATATGAAAAGTAGCTCCGGTATCAAATAGCCATACATCTACAAATCTCTCTCTGCCTTGTCTTCTAAAGTGATAGCGACATTTCCCTGAAGATTTGAGGTATTTAAACCCCTCAAATCTTTCTTAAAGTGACTTGGCTTACCACATTTGTAGCATTTGTAATTCTTCTTTCTCCCTTAGATTTGCTATGACTCCTACTACAGCCATATTCTGTTGACATCCCTCTTGTCACCACCAAAGCCTCCAAGTCTTGAACTAGCATGTTTGTCCTCCCTATTGTTGCGCCTATTTTCTTCTTCCAGAATAGCGGCTGGAACATCATCGAAGACTAAATAATTCGTAAGTACATTATTGGTTAAGTTGATGATGAGCTGGTCATACGAGTCAGGTAAACTTTGAAGTAGAATTTCAACACAATCTTGTGGCTCTATTATACAATTCAAAGAAGTGAGTTGAGAAAATAGAGTATTCAAACTATTGACGTGCTCAGTCACTAAAGTAGATTTCGTCATGCGCAGAGCATATAACTTCCTCTTAAGGAAAATTTTATTATGTAGTGATTTTACCTTGCACAATCGAGTAAGATGGTCCCAAATCTCCTGTGCACTTTTCTCCTCCCCTATGCTTGACAAAACTCCGTCTGCTAATGCTAGGTGAAGATTTGCAATAGCATTTTCGTCCATCTCGTCCCATTTACCGTCATTTGTGACATCAGTTGGCCTTTCACCAATGGCCACTAAGCATTTATCCTGTCTTATGGTAGCCTTCATCTTTAGCTTCCACAATGAGAAATTACTCTAATTGCATTTTTAATTTCATTTTTTTGCCATAGCTACAATCACAATCTTCTTTTTGATAAAACTATTATTTGTTAATAATAGTAACAAACACCTTTTGAGTGAGTATAATCTTACTTATCTTTTGATGTGGATGGTCTACTTATTGGTGGCAACCATAGAGCATACGATAAATAATTATACACACACCCTACCTTTTGAGAAAAGTGACACCGGACTGAAGCAAAACCACGACTAAAATATAAAATACTATAAAAGATGAGACACGGATTTAACATAGAAAACCCGAATAGGGTAAAAACCACAAGAAAGGAAAGATACCTTTCACTATGATGAAAATTAGGAGTTACACACTCTCTCTAATTACAAGGATAATCACTAATCTTTTGTATCTCTTGTAATTAGGAGATGGAAAATTATTGAGATGCCTAAATGTATGACTAGTTTTATGCCTAAATAAATGTGTAAGTTGTTTATTGGTTTATGAAGAAGTGGGTCCCTATGTTGTGACCAACGAGATGCTGACACATAAAATTATGCATACATTTAGACATACCAATTAGGCATGCCAAACAATGCTCTTAGGAGATACCACACAAACTCTCAAATATTTCTCACAAGTACTACTAGAGAATTGCTAGTGTTGTATTGAGAATGAGATAAGAAATGAAGCTACCCTGCATTGCCTTTTATAGGCAAGTTTCTTGTATTGTGACATCACCTATGACAACACCATAACCAAGTTGCACCAATTTGTTGATGCGTATTTTCTTCTAATAGATCAAGTTTTATATTTATAAATTGCGAACCACCTAAGATCTATATACACACTAACGAGCAGTGTTCCTGATCGCGTGCAGTGTACTTAGGATAAATCCGAGTTAGACCCAAAGAGCTATGTGTTGGGTTTCTAACTTGAGGCAATTTATTATAAAACTAGAAAGCAATTTAAATTATCACGTTTGGATTGAGAGAATGAAAACTTCATTGACGTATTCTAAATGCGATCAAGGGAAAGAAAGTGTGATATCCTAGTTACTCCTTAATTAACACAATGATTTAATTTATTCTTCTAGTTTGGGAAAGCTAGGATCGAATGGTCGTCTTATCCTAACTTATATTCGCGAAATCCTTGTCACATTGGTCATAGTAACCGAGATTTTGTCCCACTAGACATGGTAAGCGAGTATCGTATTTGAAATCTAAACACCTATAAGTGGTCTCTAACAAATATCATCTCACATTTATGATCAAAATATGACAGCCAAATATATACCCGAGTAGAGTAATAATTAATTCAGAAAATTAAATCACAATGATAAAAAGAATAATGTTGGTTGCTATAGCCCAGATCAGGGTGAAGATAATCAATAACCTAACTAATTACAAAGATGGATATCGGATATCACTTGATGTCATGTAATCACTTTCCAAAGAAGATTATTCGACCCTATGCCTGGGTATCACGAATACCTCCTTGGGATAAAACCAAGTGCAGTTCTTGATTTTAGCACAAATCAAGAACCCTTTCATTTCTAAGTGTTTAGGTTTTCTGTCTGTTTTTCCATGCAATTATGATCCCTATTTATAGAGGGGAACTCAACACCTAGTCAATGGAATTAATGAAAGATTAATGGCTAATTAATCTCTTTCATAATTATCCTTCATAATTTAGGAATTAGTGGTTACATGATCAAATTAAATGTGATCATTTAATGCAGTCAAATCTGCCACTTAAATAGGCAAAAGTTGTTACAAACATTTAATGTAGTCAAATATGCCACTTAAATGTTTGTAACCACCCATTTAATCTAACCACTAAAAGAGTCAGGGAAAATCAGTGACTTGATGAGTGTACACTCCGTACCTCCAAACCCATTTCCAAGTATGACCCAATTCCCACAAATGCACTAAATATCCAACAATCCTCCCCAATTTAGTACAATTCTTTTGCATGAAAAATTGAACATTAAACAAACAAGTGTGGTATGTGTTAAATCACATACTTTTTCTATTATAAAACAAGCCCAAATAACCAAAAAAACGTGTGAAAAATGAAATGTATATGCTTGTTTTTATGTTTGTATATGTGCAGGTAACGGATATCAAGAAAAGGACAAAAAACAAAGCAAAACGGACAAAACCGAGCACGGGAATGGGAAGAGTACAAGAAATAGAAGCCGAATGTGAATTTATCTTAAAGACCTAACCAAACCCAATCCAGTTAATCCTTTAACCCTAAAACTATTACAAAATTAGTCCTTGGGGACTAACACCATCAATCCAAACCAATTGCACCGTTAGTCCTTTTTAACTACACCATTAGTCCTTATCAAACATAACTACCATTAACCTTAAACTCCCGTTAACCCTATAACCCTTACTCTGGCCCAACCCAAAACCATAAGCCCATTCACTAATACCAGTTACCCAGGTCAACCCATATACCTTGTGTGTGTATGGTGGTACCATGCTCCTTCCTCCCAAATTACCTTGTGTGTGTATGGTGGTACCATGCTCCTTCTCATACACACCCGCTTATGCTTCTAGAAGATCGTCTGACATGCCTGACATAATACTAGTACATGCTTGCAATCCCTAGCATTATGATTGGCTATTGAGGCGTGGCACTCAATCTAACGGTCAAAATTGGATGATTAGAGGCAGTTATGATTAGATGTCTATGATTGGAGGATGGGGGAGCATCCTAGAGGCCAGAAGGTTCTTTTCGCTCCTATAAAAAGAGGGCATCAAACACAGAAATGATCATCTAGAGTAGAATTTAGTTTTAGCTTATTTTCTAGTTTAATAGCTTATTGTAACGTTTTCTTATTGTATTTTCATTTAAAGCCTTGTAACTTTTCAATATCAATAAAATTACAATTTACTATTATTCTTGTGCTTTTAAATTCTGTCTTACTTAAATAGCTTAATATGATTTGTGTTATGATTTAATAAACCTCAATAAGCTCTTTTGACTACTTAAGCTAGCTTCTCACTCAGTTAAGCCTCAAAAGCTTAACTGAGTTTGTTAATCATTAAAATCCTCCCCTAAAATTACCTCAGCTTATTTTGGAAGATGTGCTAGATTGGGATGGGCTCATATGACAATACTAGCTTGTTCTAAACAAGCTAGAGCTTGTAGACAAAGCTCTTTTGAGCATGTTTGCCCTGTTTTGAGCAAGGGCTTTTGTAAGTTCTGTATTTTCAAGTTTTAGTTTAAAACTATCTATTGCTTATTCAGTGCTTATTTACTGTTCAAATCTGCTTATTATTGTCTTTAGATGTTAATTAATGCTTATTTGTAGTTTTGTTATCATTAGTTAAAGTTTTCATATAAATCTGTTAAAAATTCCAAAAATATGCTTATCTTGTTAGCTATTGTAAGGTACTTATTTATTGCTTAACTTTGCTTATTTAGACCTTTAATACTTAGATCTTAATCCATTTTTAAGTTTTTACAACTTGTCTTAATCTGTTTTAAGCTCAAAAATGGCTTTCTCATTATTTAAGGGGTGTTTGGTACTAGCAGTACTAACTTGAGTTAGTACTGCTAGTTTGCTATTTATCTTTTAAGCAAATTAGATAAGCTAAGATTAATCTTAAGAAGCAGTTTATATAAGTTTTAAAAGTTTAAAAACCAAGTTCAAGGTCTAAGCTAAGCTTAATACAAGTTTAAGGGATTATCTAAGTTTAGTTTGAATCTGTGGTCATTTAGTTTGATAATCTAACTTATTTGTGTTGATTCTGATTAGGAGTTGTTTGATGTCAGTTTTATGCTTGTTTTGAAGTCTATGATGCAGTAGTGAGTAGTTATTGATAGTGTGCAATTGTCCTTTTGATTTTAGTCTGTCTTTAGTTTCATTTTTTAAAGTTTTAAAAGTCAAATTTTCATGAGCTAAATTAGATAAGTTAAAGTTTGTATTAAGGTCTGATTTTGAGTAAATAAGCTCTTTGGATATTGAGCTTGATCTATTTCAGCTTATTTTCATATCTTGTCATCATTTAGTAGCTTAAATCTTGATTTGCATTTGTTACTTTTTCTTCAAAAAAATAAAAAAGCCAAAAATAGTTTTTTTTGTTTGTCAGTTTTTAAATCTTCTTTTTCTAGCTTATTTTTAAGCTAATTTACTTAAATCTTGTTTTTATGTGTTGTTTGGAAGCTGATCTTCATCTGTTTTCAGTTTACATGTTAATTCAAGTGCTTATTAAGTCTTAAAATTAAGCTCAAAGTTGGCCTTTTCTCCTTTTAAAACTGTGGGTTAAAATCTAATCTTCATTTAGCTTATTAAGAGTTTTTAAGCTTATTTTGTTAGTTAAAATTGAGTTCCAAGTGCTTATTGAGAATTGAGGTTAAACTGTCTTGGCTTATCTACCTTTCTCATTTGCTTATCTTGACAAAAAAAGCTCAAAATAGTTTAGTTCTCAAGTCATTTTGTTTAGACTTAGTTAAACTGTCAGATTTTAAGCCAGCTTATTCTAGATTTTTAGTGAGTTTTAGAAAAAGTGTCTTTTACAAAGTTTGCTTATTTTAGCTTGTCTTTAAAAGTTTTAAAAAGAAAAATAAATAAAAAATTGCAAAAAGGGAAGCCACAGGGGTCGAACCTGTGACCTCCCCCTTAGCACACACACGTCTCAACACCACACACACTTAACCATCTGCCCTTGGGTCTTTTTCGAGTATATCATGCAACATTAATTTCTTATAGTCATTTTAGTGTATTGCTTATAGGTGCTTATCTGCTTATTCCTTCAGCAATTTTTCTAGTTTTTATTTTTCTTAGATTCCTCATAGTATAAAGTACTTTTCATAATTTTTCCAAAATTTTATAAATTCGTTTAGTATTTTTTAATTAATTTTTTTAGATTAAAATCGTTTTTAATTCATAATAAATAAAATAAAAATCAAAAAAATATAATTCTTTTTCTGAAAATTATTTTTAGTCATTTAGGATTTATAAAAATTAAATTTGAGTTTGTAGGGTTAAAATTTGTATTATTTGCTTATATGTCGCGTTTTAGAATTCCCGTTAACGATTTTACTTTAAATCTTTAATTGCCTTATTTGTTTGCCTTTAGATGCTTTTGTGTTTAATTTTTAGAAGTAGAATCAAAATTCAAAATATTTGATATTCAAGCATCAAACAAAATACTTACGTGGATTTCAAATTCACCTCTTGTCGGGATACGACATCCGGGAGATAAAATATTATTTTTCCTCAAACAATTTTCTTATCAAACGGGATACTTACTATACTATAATTAGTTTGAGATATTTAAGATATATATTTAATTATATATAGACTATTTGGATTGAATAAATTTTTGGCGCCGCTGCCGGGGAAGAGGTGTACGATTTTCGCGAAGTATTTGAAGTTAGTGCCTTGAAGATCCTTCCTCGTGAAGTTATCGTTTATAATTTTCTATTTTCTTTTATAAAAACATAAAAATACAAAAATATTTTGCTTTCAATTTATTTTTATAAAATACCAAAAAAATTGAAAAACATAAAAATCAATTGTTGTGTCACTCGTGAAAACGGCTTACCTTTAGATTTACAAAATTTAAGAGAGGTTTAAGGAGGGTCGATCCAACGAACTTTGACCCAAAAGGAGAAGGTTTTTAAAACGCTTCGCGCTTACCCGCTCCTCCGCTTCTTTGTGCGTTTATCTAGAGAGCTACCGTACACTTGTTCGATTATCAGTTACAAAAATATTTTTGTTCTATCTTATTTTTCCTATCTTGTTTTTAGTGCATAAGCACTCGCTCTAATTCTTCTAATCTATTTTCTCCGCTTCGAGACCCCGAGAGTCTTATTCGACGAAGGAATTTAGGTGAACCGTCATCTCTTTTCGACTTCGTGAAGTTTGAGCATTCTTATAATAACTTGGGAACCGCCTCATGCGGGCCCCCCTCCTCCTAATAATAATGGTCCACCTCCGATGGTGAGACCTAACGGGCAAGCTCCCCGATCAATGGAGGAGTTGTGCCAACCGTCTACAGATGGACGGGGTGGACCAATTTCCCCGATTCCAATTCAAGCTACGGATTTTGTTCTCGTATCAATGATACACAACAAGTTCAATATACCCAATTTAAATGATTACGCTTGGGGGTGACGATTGCAATAGACATATTGTTAAATTCTTGGAAATTACTCGCTATTATGAAACAAAATGGGGTCCCCGATGAGCTCTTCGCTTGTCTCCTTTTTTCATATTCCTTGAGCATCATGCTATGCGTGGTATGATCACCTTCCAAGGAATTTAATCCACTCTTTCGATGATATGATGAGGAAATTTCTCTCGAAATATTTTCCTCCTTCCCAGTGGTGACTATCGTTAAGGGAACGAGATCCGAAATTTGAGCAAACCGCAAGAATCGTTATTCAGAAGGCATTTCGGACGTTATAAAGTTGGTGTCAATTGATCGGTGTCCAAACCATAACATGCTTTTGGTTACACAAAATGATACGTTTTACAATGGTTTGACATTATGTCATCGGGACACCATCAATGCTGCAGCAGGAGGTACTTTCATGCAAAAGACACCGGAAGAATGTTACGAATTGATCAAGAACATGACCGCTCACCACAACCATTGGGACACTTCTGCAACTCGAGATGAGACGTCTAGAAATATCTCTTCTACTACTACTACCGAGAGTCCCAAAGTTGTTCGACATTTGGAAATGATGAATAAGAATTTTGTAGAGATGATGAGACAAATACAATCAGTCAAATCTGTGAATTCAAAATGTGAGACTTGTGGTGGTCCTCATTCCTTTACTGAGTGCCCAGCCGCCGATGGCTACACTCAAGAGGCCGTTTATGCTACTATGGGTAACTATAATTCGGGGGGTAATTCGTACCAACCGCAAGGTGACTGTAATTTGCTAAGCTATCGCTCGAATAATTACCTCGGACCACCCGGTTTTAATCAACCAAATATGCAAAATAATCAAAACTGATATAATCAAAATCAAAATCAAGGGAATTTTCAAACCCCGAATTATCAATCTCCGAACAATCAAGGAAGAGGGCAAAATTTCAATCAAGGAAATAACAATTATCAAGCTCCAAATTACCAAGCTCAAGTTGGACCTTCGAACGAGTTAACAAACTACATAAAGAGTAATGAAGCTACGTTAAGAGCAATGCAAACTCAAATGACAAACATGAAAACGAAATTACAAAATGAGTTCAAATCTACGATTGATGCAAGAACCAATAAAATAGAAAATCAAAACAATCAAATAATGAACATATAAACTAATATGCAAAATCAAAATTCCTCGGGTTCAGGATCACTTCATAGTAATACCATTGCTAACCCGAGAGATGATATGAAAGCTATTACCACCCGAAGTGGTGTTGCTTATGATGGACCTACGATTCCACCTACTCCTCCTCTCCTGAGGGAAGTGGAACGTGAAACCGAGGCGACAAAGGACAAGGTGCAAAATACAAGTTTAGGAAGTACCGCATAGTTAACCTTCGATTGTCCAAGACCCGTTTCTAGAGCCCGAAGCTTGCTCCAAAGAGCCTAATTAAACGTCAATACCTTATCCTTCGCGAGGTTAATGGGCCAAAAAAAATCCGTGAAAAAGCTAATTAATCAAATGTTGAAGTTTCTTCAAATCTTTTAAAGATTACACTTCGATATTAGCTTCACGGATGCTCTTCTTCATATGCCGAAGTTTGCTTCTACATTTAAGAGTCTTCTAAGTAATAAAGAAAAGTTGTTTGAATTAGCAAAAACTCCATTAAATGAAAATTGTTCGGCGGTGCTCCTAAAGAAGTTACCCGAAAAACTTGGAGACCCCGACAAGTTTTTATCCGCTAGTTCATCGTGATTTTCCGAAGCTAGATGAGTGCTTAGCCTTGGCCGATCTTGGCGCTAGCATTAATCTAATGCCTCTTTCCGTATGGAAGCAGCTTTCGCTCCCGGAACTCACTTCGACCTGCATGACACTTGAACTCGCGGACCGATCGACCGTTCACCCGAAAGGAGTTGCCGAAGATGTTTTTGTGAAAGTAGAAAAGTTTTATTTTTCGGCCGACTTTGTTGTAGTGGATTACGATGTTGATCCTCGGGTTCCCTTCATTCTCGGGAGACATTTCTTGAGGACAACAAGGGCTTTAATCGATGTTTATGGTGAAGAATTAACTCTACAAGTCGATGATGAGGCCATTATGTTTAAAGTCGAGCAAACTTTGAGAGACTCCCGTAGTTACGAAACGATTAATCAAGTAAATGTCATAGACGTTGCTTGTGAGGAGTATGCTCAAGAAGTTGCTGGATTTGGTAGAGTTCGTCAAGTGGCAATCCCACTCCTTCGGATCCTATCATCGCTTCTTATTCCCCCTCATTCACTCCTTTTGAAGGAGGAGATTTCATTTTGGAAGAAATTGATACTTTTCTACATACCCCGGAAGAGCTTTCTAATTTAGATGATGATTATTATGACACGGAGGGAGACATTCTTTACCTTGAAAAATTATTAAATGAAGACCCCTCTCCGACTCTCCCTCCGATGAAGAATGACGACCTTAAGCAAGTTGATGTTACTTTAACGAAGCCTTCAATCGAAGAACCACCGGAACTTGAGCTTAAGGATTTACCTTCTCATTTAGAATGCATTTTTAGAAGGAACCGATAAATTACCAGTCATAATTTCTAAGGAGTTAAAAGATAAAGAAAAAGCCGCCCTTTTAAAAGTTCTTAAGTCACACAACGGGCCATCGCATGGAAGATTTCGGACATTAAGGGTATCGACCCTAGTTTTTGTACTCACAAGATCTTAATGGAAGACGACTTCAAACCAGCGGTTCAACATCAAAGAAGGGTGAATCCGAAAATTCATGAGGTTATCAAAAAGGAGGTTATCAAACTCCTTGATACCGGATTGATTTAACCTATCTCTGATAGTCCGTGGTGAGCCCCGTTCATTGTGTGCCTAAAAAGGGTGGCATAACCGTAGTTGAAAACGAAGATAATGAGTTAATACCCACTAGATTAGTTACGGGATGGCGAGTTTGTATTGATTATCGAAAGCTTAATGATGCCACTCATAAAGGCGATTTTCCATTGCCTTTTATGGATCAAATGCTAGAACGTTTAGCGGGAAATAAATTCTATTGTTTTCTAGATGGTTTTTCCAGATATTTTCAAATACCTATTGACTCGAAAGACCAAGAGAAGACCACCTTCACTTTGAACTTTATGGGACGTTTTTTCTACCATCGTATGCCATTTGGTTTATGTAATGCTCCGGGAACGTTCCAAAGGTGCATGATGGCCATTTTCCACGATATGATCGAGGAAACAATGGAGGTCTTTATGGACGATTTCTCGGTCTTCGGAGATTCTTTCTCGTCTTGCCTCTCCAATTTAGACAAAATGCTAAAACGGTGCGTAAGGACAATAACTTAGTTCTAATTGGGAGGAAGTGCACTTCATGGTTAAAGAGGGCATAGTCCTCGGCCATAAGATTTCAAAGTCCGGGATTGAGGTCGACCGAGCTAAAGTTGATGTTATAGCTAAACTCCCTCATCCGACTTCCGTTAAAGGTGTTCGAAGTTTTTTAGGGCACGCCGGGTTCTACCGTCGATTTATTCAAGATTTTTCTAAAATCGCCCGGCCGATGACCCATCTTCTTGAAAAAGAAACCCCGTTTGATTTCTCAAAAGAATGTATTGAAGCATTTAATATACTTAAAAAGAAGTTAACCGAAGCCCCGATTTTAGTTGCCCCCGATTGGGACCTACCATTTGAAATTATGTGCGACGCTAGTGATTATGCGGTAGGTGCAGTCTTGGGGCAACGAAAGACCAAACATTTTCAGCCTATACACTATGCAAGTAAGACCATGACGGATGCTCAAGCACATTACACTACAATGGAAAAAGAGTTATTAGCCGTGATGTATGCTTTTGAGAAATTCTGGCCTTAATTAGTCTTATCAAAGACCATAGTGTATATGGACCATTCAGCTCTTAAGTATCTTCTTGCTAATCAAGATGCTAAGCCGAGATTGCTCCGGTAGATTCTCCTACTCTAAGAATTTGATGTCATTATTCGTGATAAAAAAGGAGCGGAGAATCTCGCGGCCGACCATTTGTCTAGATTAGAGAACCCTCATGAAGGTGCTCTCGAGAAAAAGGAAATCAATGAAACTTTTCCTCTCGAGACCCTTGGAATTATATCTTCTCATAATGATTCAAGTACCCCATGGTTTGCCGACATTGCAAATTACCATGCGGGGAATTTTGTAGTAAAAAGGGATGTCGTCCCAGCAAAAGAAAAAATTCTTTAAGGACGTTAAGCACTATTTTTGGGACGACCCCTATTTGTTTAAGATTTGTGCGGATCAAGTGATCCGACGATGTGTTTACGGCCAAGAAGATGTTGATATCCTCACAACTTACCATAATGGTCCCACTGAAGGACATCATGGTGCCAACTACACCGCCAAGAAAGTTTTTGACTTAGGATTCTTTTGGCCTACCATTTACCGTGATGCCCATGACTTGGTCACACGGTGTAACGCTTGTCAACATTAAGGAAAAATCTCGCAACGTGATGAAATGCCTCAAAATTCTATTCAAGTTTGCGAGATCTTTGACGTGTGGGGTATCGATTTCATGGGCCCATTCCCGTCTTCACGAGGGAACAAATATATACTCATGGCCGTCGATTACTTGTCGAAATGGGTTAAAGCAAAAGCGCTCCCCACCAATGACGGCCGAGTTGTTTGAAAATTTTTAAAATCTCTCTTCGCCCGATTTGGGACCCCTCGTGCTATCATTAGTGATCACGGTACCCATTTTTGTAATGACCAGTTTGCAAAGGTCATGCTTAAATACGGAGTTACTCACTGTCTCTCCACCGCGTATCATCCACAAACAAGTGGACAAGTGGAGGTTTCAAATCGTGGTTTGAAACGTATCTTAGAAAGGACCGTAGGTGAAAACCATGCTTCATGGTCCGATAAGTTAGAGGATGCATTATGGGCTTTCCGTACCGCTTTCAAAACACCCATCGGGTGCACTCCTTATAAGCTCGTGTACGGAAAGGCTTGCCATCTTCCTATCGAGCTTAAACACAAGTGTCCTATTGTGCATTAAAACATTGTAATTATGGACCCTTGAGACGCGGGATCACCGTTTTTAATAGTTCAATTGAATGATTTAAATCGAACTCGGGGATCATGTTACGATGGAATCTTTTATATATTAAGAGATGAAACGAAGAAGATTCATGACTCAAAGATTAAGAAGCGAGTTTTCAACGTTGGAGATCGAGTTCTTCTCTTCAATTCTCGATTAAAGATTTTCTCGGGCAAGCTAAAGACCTGCTGGACTGGACCATTCACCGTTACCCAAGTATTCCCTTATGGCACCATTAAGTTATCTCAAATAAATGGACCAAATTTCAAGGTGAATGGTCATAAGCTTAAAGATTATTTTGGAGGGGACATACCACCAATGGTTGTCTCGGATCTCCAAACTTTCCCCATGGACCACTAAATTCGGGGATCGAGTCAGGCTCGTGACTCGGTTAACAAAAACAAGTGCTTCGCGGGTGGCAACCCATGCTTATCCTTAGTAGTAGTGTGTTTATTTAATAAGCGTGATGTGAGGAGGCTCGCCTCTTCCTTTCTCTTGTTTCGTGTTTTGTGGTTTATGTCCAGGATTGCCTCGGATTTTGAAGACTCTCATGCTCGTGGTTTTTTCCATCGTCTAATCGATCTTCAATCCTTCGCATGCCTATTTATGGGAATCCGATATCCTAGATCTTATTGATTTAACGTTTATCTATTAGCATACTTAATAAACGGCTTTAGATTTGCGTAGAAACCCCTTAATATTTGGATTATGCCTTGAAATTAGTATGGGGGTGACAGTCTCACATTGAGGACAATGTGTAGTTATAGTATGGGGGGATCTTTCGATTCGATCTTGCTTGCATTTGCCTTGTCTTCACGTAACCCTGTTTTTCCACCAAAAATAGCAAAAATATGCCAAATTAAAAAAAAATTAAGTGTTTTGACACATAGTTTTGTCTTTTTAAGGAATAAATTTTGACTTGATCGAGCATGTTGCGCTCTAGCTTGCCCCTTAACTTATATAAATTTAAGCTTTTGCTAGTCTTTTATACAAGAAGCTTTAAAACGCGAATTATAGCTTTAAAGAGCCAAGAGTTTTGCAAGTTTCCATGATAGACTTTAAATATGCAAAGCTTGTTTTATTAGACTAAGCATTCGCGGATCTTTTTATTAAAGATTTTAAAATTGCGAAGAACGAGAAATGATAGAGTTTTATATAAGTTGGATGCTAAACATAGAGTAGTTGGTTCTCTTTAAGGCTCATAGAGGTTAATTGTGGCTTTTTGCTCCTATTAGCTTAATAAACTTTATATAATTATTGAATAAGTAAAGTTACTTTAGGTTTTTGCGATTCTTAGTTTAAATCACTTAGTTTAGAGATCTTGGTGGGCTGAAAGTTAAGGTACACATCGAGGTTTTGTCAGTGTTGTGGGGAAATAGGCTAACGATTTGAGGATCACTACCGTTGTTAGGTAGTTAAAAGACCACAAGGACTTGAAAATTCTGGATATAATTAATAAGTTTTATGTAATAAACCGAAGCCGAAATAAGACTACTACCTCTTGCCGGCTCACAACCGATGTGGTAGTTGTTTAAAGGGTGGAGGTAATAATATATAAAACTATGGGTGATAAAAGTTTTACTGCTTCTTGCAGCTCACAGCGATGTTGCAGTCTTCTAAATAAGGCACATAGTATAATATTGCGCTTGATAAAAAGTTTTTGCATACATGGCGGCTCATCTAACGATGTTACAGCCTTCTAAAAGGTCGAGGAAATTACCGAGGTCGAAATATGTTTGCTGTATCTTGCCGGCTCACAACCGATGTTGCAGCCTTCTAAAGGACCGAGGTTTAATAATGTTGCAATAATAATAATAAAGCCAAATTTTAACTCCGGGGTTATCTAAAAAGGATAACCTCTAAATCATGCGAAATTAGAACCTTAATGTGGACCTTATTCTCACCATATCGTCTCTTTAGGAAAGGATTTCAAACTAATTATGGTCTAAACCGGGTTTACTTTATAAAAATAAGACATTAATTCATTTGTCACAAATAATAATAATAAAATCTTTAGAGGATTTAGGAAATAAGGGAGCGAAAAGTTAAAGTTTTTACTTACACAATTAACATTTATGAGTAGTGTTAGCATCTTAACTTGTATTTAACAATGATTTTGTTTTTAAGCTTGGTTTGGGGCGGGTGAAAAATCAAGGACGATGAATTTATCCTTTTTAGTATTTCTTGTTCCGTGATAGTTATGATATAAATGCATAAATGGGAAAACGTGGGGCTTTTCAAAACTAGTGATTTCTTAATCCCCTTAGATGAACGCTTAGCTACTTTTCGAGGTAATTAGTCTAAGGGGGTTGAAATTTTTGGTTTTCTAAGTATGTATCTATGACATTGTGCGAGGACACGACAATAGCTTAGTATGGGGGATTTTGGTATGTGCTTAAATACACATACCCTTTACCTAATAAAACGAGCTAAAAAGACCAATAATGACAAAAAATACATGAAAAATACACTGTATTCGCTTGTTTTGTGAATTGTGTCTTGTAGGTACGGATATTCATTAAAAAGGACAAAAACAAAGTCAAAACGGACAAAGCCGAGCACGGGAATGGAATGAGCATGAAAAAACTAAAGCCGAAGGCGTAACCATTTTCTACGGACCAACCCATGCCCACTCAATGGGCCGGGTCAGTCCAATTATGCTTAAACCATACATGAATAACCCTTAAAGCCCAATACCCTTTCTTATTAACATCCGACCCAAATCCATAAAACCAAACCCAGATATATAAGCCCAAGTCAACACCCCCCGGTCAAAGTCAAGTTATATAAAAAAAACTAGTCAAAGCACTATACATCTTTTTCATTTCCCGCCCTCATTTTTACTTTTACACAGAGCAAGGTAAATCCTCCCATACACACGCATCAAGTGCTTCGAGAAGGCAATTGCTGACACGACTAACACGTTTGGAAGCCACGCTGGCAATCCCACATCATTTGATCGGATGATGGGACGTGTACTTAATCCAACGAACTTGATTGAATGGTTTCATGTTTGTTATGATTGGATGGCCAAGCTTAGAGGATTGAGATGCGTCTAAAGGCTAAGAGGTGCTTCTCACGCCTCATAAAGTGTTAGGATCACAACTAGAAATGATCATGTATGTAGAATTTGGTTGTAGCTTATTTTCTAGTTTTAATTGCTTATTATTCGTCCTTATTATTGTATTTTCATTAAAGCCTATGTAACTTTTCAATCATCAAAAAAATTTGCACATTTACTTTTGTTTCCTGTGCTTTTAAATTCTGTCTTACTTAATATACAAAATAGCTTAATATGATTTGTGTTATGATTTAACAAACCTCAATAAGCTCTTTTAACAACTTAAGTTAGCTTATCACTCAGTTAAGCCTCAAAAGCTTAACTGAGTTTTAATAATCACTCAAAACTCACCCCTAAATATAACATCAGCTTATTTTGGAAGATGAGCCAGATTGGGATGGGCTCATATGACAATACTAGCTTGTTCTAAACAAGCTAGAGCTTGTAGACAAAACTCTTTTGAGCATGTTTGCCCTGTTTTGAGCAAGGGCCATTGTAAGTTCACTTTCTATTGCTTATTTTAGCTTAAAACTGTTTTGCTTATCTCATTCCTAATTGTGCTTATTCCTGCTTATTTGCTTAATTGTTGCTATTTACTGCTTATATTAGCTTAATCTGTCCTAATATTGTTAGTTTATTGTTTAGATATTATTTGCTTAGTTTTTACTTTAAAACTGTCCAAAAATCCAAAGATATGCTTATTATCTTAGCTTATTGATTAATGCTTAATTGTGGTTAAATATTGCTCAAAAATACTCAAACTTGTCCACAATTACAGATTTTAATGGATAATGTTCTGTCTACAACTTATCTATGACTAATTTAAGCTTAATTATAATTTACCAAAAACTTAAGGGGTGTTTGGATCAAGCAGTACTAACCTTAGTTAGTATTGTTTGATTGATTAATGTCCTTTAAGTCAAATTGTTAAGCTCATACTAAGCATTTAGATCAGTTTAAATAGGAAGTTAAAGTTTATAATACAAGTTTAAGGGATTATCTAAGTTTAGTTTGAATATGTGGTCATTTAGTTTGATAATCTAGCTTATTTGTGTTGATTCTGATTAGGAGTTGTTTGATGTCAGTTTTATGCTTGTTTTGAAGTCTATGATGCAGTAGTGAGTAGTTATTGATAGTGTGCAATTGTCCTTTTGATTTTAGTCTGTCTTTAGTTTCATTTTTTAAAGTTTAAAAGTCAAATTTTCATGAGCTAATCTAGATAAGTTAAAATTTGTATTAAGGCTTGATTTTGAGTAAATAAGCTCTTTGGATATTGAGCTTGATCTGTTTCAGCTTATTTTCATATCTTGTCATCATTTAGTAGCTTAAATCTAGATCTGCATTTGCTTACTTTTTCTTTAAAAAAAAATCAAAAAGCCAAAAATAGTTTTTTTTTGTTTGTCAGTTTTTAAATCTTCTTTTTCTAGCTTATTTCTAAGCTAATTTTCTTAAATCTTGTTTTTATGTGTTGTTTGGAAGCTGATCTTCATCTGTTTTCAGTTTACATCTTAATTCAAGTGCTTATTAAGTCTTAAAATTAAGCTCAAAGTTGGCCTTTTCTCCTTTTCTCCTTTTAAAACTGTGGGTTAAAATCTAATCTTCATTTAGCTTATTAAGAGTTTTTAAGCTTATTTTGTTAGTTAAAATTGAGTTCCAAGTGCTTATTGAGAATTGAGGTTAAACTGTCTTGGCTTATCTACCTTTCTCATTTGCTTATCTTGACAAAAAAAGCTCAAAATAGTTTAGTTCTCAAGTCATTTTGTTTAGACTTAGTTAAACTGTCAGATTTTAAGCCAGCTTATTCTAGCTTTTTAGTGAGTTTTAGAAAAAGTGTCTTTTACAAAGTTTGCTTATTTTAGCTTGTCTTTAAAAGTTTTAAAAAGAAAAATAAATTTTTTTTTTGCAAAAAAAAGGGATAGCACAGGGTCGAACATGTTGTGGACCTCCCTTATACACACACGTCTCAACACCACACACACTTAACTATCTGCCCTTGGGTCTTTTTCGAGTATATCATGCAACGTTAATTTCTTATAGTCATTTTTTTGTATTGCTTATAGGTGCTTATCTGCTTATTCCTTCAGCAATTTTTCTAGTTTTTATTTTTCTTAGATTACTCATAGTATAAAGTACTTTTCATAATTTTTTCAAATTTTTATAGATTCGTTTAGTATTTTTTAATTAATTTTTAGATTAAAATCGTTTTTAATTCATAATAAAAAAAAAAAATTCTTTTTCTGAAAATTATTTTTAGTCATTTAGGATTTATAAAAATTAAATTTGAGTTTGTAGGGTTAAAATTTGTATTATTTGCTTATATGTCGCGTTTTAGAATTCCCGTTAACGTTTTTACTTTAAATCTTAAATTGCCTTATTTGTTTGCCTTTAGTTGCTTTTGTGTTTAATTTTTAAAAGTTGAATCAAAATTCAAAATATTTGATATTCAAGCATCAAACAAAATACTTTCGTGGATTTCAAATTCACCTCTTGTCGAGATACGACATCTGGGAGATAAAAAATTATTTGTCCTCAAGCAATTTTCTTATCAAACGGGATACGTACTATACTATAATTAGTTTGAGATATTTAGGATATATATTTAATTATATATAGACTATTTGGATCGAATATATTTTTGGTGCCATTGCCGGGGAAGTGTGTTACGATTATCGTGTTTCGTTCGAAGATTAGTGTTTGAAGACCCTTCCTCGTGAATTTATTTCTTTCAATTGTGAATATTTTCTTCTTATTATAAAAATATAAAAATACAAAAATATTTGACAATTTTATTTTTATTTTCTTTTAATATTAAAAATTACCGATTGTTAATTGTCGTTTTGGCTCATCTTTAGTTAACAAACTAAAAGAGAGGTATAAGGAGAGTCGATCCTGCAAACTTCAACCCAAAAGGAGAAGGTTTTTAAAACGCTTCGCGCTTACCCGCTCCTCCGCTTCTTTGTGCGTTTTTTTGAGAGCTACCATGCACTATTGACTTTCGGTTACCAAAAATATTTTCTCTTGTTTAAAATACATAAAAATCCAGAAAAAATATTCTTCTTAACCCTAATTTGTTTAATTCTTCTCTTTTTAAATCTATCATCATGTATGGGTTTAAAGAATGTTCATCTTGTGGAGCTTTGTATAATAGAGAACAATGTTGTTCAAATGTGAGTTCCGTTGATAATTTTGTTCGTGATCCTAATCCGATCTCTTATGATGAAACCCCTGACTCATCTCAACAACCCCCACATAATTGTTCCAAGTGTAGAGGTCCGTTTGGTGGTCTATATTGTCGACAATATACTTGTGAGCGGTGTAGAAAAAATTATACGGATGAAGTTTGTGCTTTATGATGTTATGAAGTTGAAAAATCATTCGAAAATGATTCAAATTTAAATTCTTTCATTGATTCTCCAAATATTTTCTACCCACCTTCATAACCCCAAACATCTTCGTTAGATCAATGGCATTGTTTTCATTGTAAAGATCCGTTAGAAAGAGGTGAATGTTGTAAACGGTGTTCTTGCAAGTGGTGTGGATCTGGTGTTAGTGAAGGATTTTGCTTCATTTGTGCTTCAAATAATAAAAATTCATCCATTGGTGATCCGAATCCAAATTCTTTCAATGATTCTCAAAATCTTTCCGACTACCCTCCACAACCCTAGTACCAGACGAATTCTTGTGAGTTATGTGGGAACGATGCTCATTATGGTTACGATTGTCCACCTCAAGTTCCGTTTGTCTACAATCAAAACCCGTGTTTCAATCAAAACTTTGATAATAATTTTCCACAAACTTCATCAAGTTTTCCACAACAATACCTTTGTTGTGAGAACTGTGGGGGTCCTCATGAAACTTTTCAGTGTCAACCGTTGAACCAAAATTTCTATGAACCTAATCTTTGCTATAATTCTAATTCTTCCAGTTTGGACCAATATCAACCCCCACAGTATACCGCCATTCATCAACCTCCTCAAGAAACGAGTGTGGAAATTTTGCAAGCAGAAATACAAACCTTTTTAAAGAAGTTTAACCCTATATCTTTTAGAGAAACGCTTCAGCATGCTTTTAAAGAAAAGCAACATCAACCAGAGGATATACAAGAATTGCTTCATAAACTTCTTAAAGATTTGCAAATTATAAGTGAGGAGCTGGCAGAATACTGAGTTGGAATTGTCCTGCCTTCTACGACGATGATGATGAGTACACTATTCAATATAGGGAATATTTAGAGAATTCGTCTAATGCAATCACACCCGATTTACCAACCAAGGAACCCGATAACTCTCTAAGTATGGGGGACGAGCATCTTAGCACTGTTCCGGAAATGGAATCGGACAAATTAATAAAGTCTAGTGTTGAGAATCTTGTCCCAATCCCAAGTGAGTCTGAGGAAATTATCTGAATATAAATCTTCTTATTGCTAAGATCGATCTTTGAATGACAACCTAAATCCTGATTTGTGGTCAAAGTCTCTTCCCCATATTTCCTATCCACGTTGAGGTTATGTAACTCTTTTTTCGAGAGTAGTCTGATACTTTTCTATCTTATTGATAATTCCTTTACGCAGAATTACGAGACTTTTACGCGATCATACTAGAGTAGAGTAGGGGCAGAGTTCCACGAATCATTTCTGATAAACTCTCTTCCCGAGGTATGATCGTTTCTTTTTTAGATTGAGCCGTTAAGGGTGAGTTGTCTACTGCTTTCTTTTTCATTTTTGCGTTGTTATGGATGATATTCATATGCCTAATTGTTACCCACCCATCCCACCCTTATGCTGGATTCGGATTTCATTCCTTCTGATGATTCCCTCGGATCCGACCTTGAAGTTTCTGTTCTTATGGAACTAGAAACAAGATTTTGATCCGGTTATTCCTTTGAGTCAATCCAGATTTTCTATCTCCGAGATACATTTTATATCTCTTTTATCCCGTATTCCTCTTTTATCCAAGTAATTGAGATTTACTTCTATTTCATCCAAAATGAAGACATATTCTTCAATCTGGTATTTCCTTCTTCTTCTAATATCTTATTTATCGTGGCAAAATCACTTCTGATTTTTCTAAGAGCCCGATGATGATTTGTGGAGAGGACATTCCTTTCTTGGATGTCATGATTATCCCATTTTCTATCCCCTTGACCAGTTCAAGTTATGGGAATCGTAGTACTGGCTCAAGACTCGGTTAAACAAAAAAACAAGCGCTTCGTGGGTGGGAAACGCGTGCTTATCCTTGTAGTTGTTAATTAGTAATAATATTTTCTAATAAAGTGTGATGTGAGGAGGATCGCCTTTCCTTGTCTCGTTGTTCATGTTTTATGTTTGTATGTCCAGGATTGCACGGATTATGATGTCTTGTGATCGTGGTTTTGTTCCATCGTCTCCATTCGATCTCAATCCTTCACATGCTTCAATATGGGAATTAGATATCCTAGATCGTATGATTTAAGTTTATCTATTAGGCATAATTAATAAACGGCTTTAGATTTGCGTAGAGACCCCTTAATATTTGGATTATGCCTTGAATTTGGTATGTGGTGTACAAGTATCACCATTGAGGTCATGTTTAGTTCTAGTATGGGGGGATCTTTCGATTCTATCTTACTTGCATTTTCCTTTTCTTCACGTAACCCCGTTTTTCCAACAAAAATAGCTAAAATATGGCAAAATTAAAAAAATTTCAAAAATAGAATAAGTGTTTTTACATGATGTTTTGTCTTTTTAAAGATTAAATTTTAACTTGATTGAGCATATTGCGCTCTAGCTTGCCCCTTAACTTATATAAATTTAAGCTTTTGCTAGTCTTTTTATACCAAGAGTCTTAAACCGCTAATTCTAGCTTTAAGAGCCATAGAGTTTGCAAGTTTCCATGATAGACTTTAAATATGCAAAGCTTGTTTTATTAGACTAAGCATTCGCGGATCTTTTTATTAAAGATTTTAAATTTGCGAAGAACGAGATATGATAGAGTTTTATATAAGTTAGATGCTAAACATAGAGTAGTTGGATCTGTTTAAGGCTCATAGAGGTTAATTGTGGCTTTTTGCTCCCATCAGCTTAATAAACGTTATATAATTGTCAATAAATAAAGTTGCTTTAGGTTTTTTCGAGTCTTAGTTTAGATCACTTCGTAGAGATTCCTTCTGGTGAAAGTAAGGTACACATCGAGGTTTTGTCAGTGTTGTAGGGAAATAGGCTTCCGATTCTTGACGGCTCGCTACCGTTGTCTCAGGTAGTTAAAGACCACAGGACTTATTTGGCTAAATAATAATAAGTTATGTAATAAACCGAAGCCGAAATAAGACCACTACCTCTTGCCGGCTCACAACCGATGTGGTAGTCGTTTAAAGGGTGGAGGTAATAATAATAATAAAACTGTGGGCTGATAAAAGTTTACTGCATCTTGCCGGCTCACAACCGATGTTGCAGTCTTCTAAATAAGGCACATAGTAATAACCGAGACTGATAAAAGTTTGTTGCATCTTGCCGGCTCACAATCGATGTTGCAGCCTTCAAAAAGGTCAAGGATTATCAGTCGAAATAAGACTCCTAGACCATGGTCGGCTCGCATACCGATGTGGTAGTTGTTTAAAGGACCGAGGAAAAATAATGTTGTAATAATAATAATAATAAAGCCAAATTTTGACTCCGGGGTTATCTAAAAGGGGCCCCCCGAAAATAACCCCTAAATTGTGCGAAATTAGAACCTTAATGTGGACCTTATTCTCACCATATCGTCTCTTCAAGAAAGAATTTCAAACTAATTGTGGTCTAAACCGAGTTATACTTTATGTGAATAAGAATTTAATTTATTTATCACCAATAATGATAATAAAATCTTTAGAGGATTTAGGAAATAAGGGATGCGGAAAGTAAGTTACTGATCCACAATTAGCATTTATGAATAGTGTTAGCATCTTAACTTGTATTTAACAATGATTTCGTTTTTAAGCTTGGTTTGAGGCAGGTGAAAAATCAAGGACGATGAATTTATATTTAATTCTTCGTGAATTATGAACAGTGTATTTAATAACTAAATGCATAAAAATGGTATAACATGGAGCTTTTCGATAACTAGTGATTTCGTAAATCTCCTATAGATTGAACTCTTAGCTACCTTTGCAACGGTAATTGTTAAGGTGGTTGAAAATTTTTAGTTTTCTAATGTGTGTGATTATGACATTGAGTGAGGACACATAGGCAATAGCTTAGTATGAGGATTTTGGTATGCTGCTTATATTTCACATTCTTTTACCTAATAAACCGAGCTAAAAAGACCAATAATGACCAATAATACATGAAAAATACATTGTATTCGTTTGTATTGTGAATTGTGTCATGCCGGTAACGGATATTCAATAAAAGGACAAAAATGAAGCAAAACGAACAAAACCGAGCACGGGAATGGAAAGAGCGCGGAAAACCAAAGCCGAAGGCGTATACATCCTTAATGGGCTAACCCGTACCCATTTTAATGGGTCGGGTCAGCCCATTAACTTTGTATTTATATTAACCTTAATACCTAAGCCCAAGCTCATTTATATCCAAATTCTAATCCAATCCACTTCCTGTTCTAGCGCAAGAATTATAAAAGCCCAAAACATAACCCATAGTCAAAACACGGTCAAACAAATATAGAAAAAAAAACCCAAATCCGCCTTATCCTTTTTACTGTACATCTCCCCCAATTCACCCGCCTATTTCCTGTTTAAATTTGTACAGGGTAAAACCCTCATTCACCCAATCCACACTCGTTCTCCATTGCTTCTTGAAGCTGACAACCCTGACACCTCAATGACACGCTGGCGATCCGGAGCTATACTATTGGTGGATTTGACATGGAGGGAAATCAAGGATCCAAGTATCAATTGGATTTTATGCTGTTTTGATTGATAGGCGAGGATTAGAACGATGGAGGAGCGTCTCAGTCTACGATCTTATGCTCATGGCTATAATAGGAGGCTCTCTACTAACACATGTTATTCTTGAATAGGAATTAGCTTAAGTTATTAATTTAGCTTATTGGTTAGCTTATTATTTTAAATTGATGTATTTTCCTTTCCTTAAGCTTGTAACTCACTTTTTATTTCAATAAAATTCTGTTTACATTTAATTCATGTTTTAATTCAAGTTTTCTTTAATGCAATTATGGTTTGAATAAGCTCATTTATACTCTAATAAGCTCTAATAAGCCCTTAGTAACTAATAAGCTAGCTAGTACATCAGTTAAGCTCTTAAAGCTTAACTGAGTTGTTATTTCACTCAAATCTCTCCCCTAAATATACCTCAGCTTAATGGATGATAAGCCAATTGTGGAAGGGCTTATAGACCTCATCAGCTTATCTTTGATAAGCTGGAGCTTGTAAGATCTAAGCTCCTTAAGAGCTTATTGATCCCTGTTTAGTTGGGATCAAGGTACACTTCAATATCATTTTCTCTTCTTTATTACTTATTTTTATGTTTTGCTTATTTACTGCTTAATTTTGCTTATTCTTTGCTTAAATGTGCTTACTTTGTCTTATTATTTCTTATTCTATTTAGTTTGAAGCTCTTAATAATGTGTTTTTAGCTTTTATAGAATTTAGATTCAAAATGCTTAGAAAAACCAAAAACATAGCTTATTTTGATTCAGCTTATTTCAGTGCTTAGCTTTCCTAGATTATTGCTTATTTGTGTTTAACATGCTTGGTACTCAATCTGTTTTCATTTTCCACAGCTTTTTAGAATTTGTTTTAATTCAAAAATATCTTTTAAGTTTGTAAAGGGGTGTTTAGGTCAAGCTTTTAGTATAGCAAAATGAGTGTGTAGGCTGTTTTAGATTCTTATTTCAGATTTAATAAGCTCTTAATTTGTCTATAGTCTAGTTTTAATAAGTTTAGATTAGGTTTTGTCAAGTTTGAAGGTTGTTTTATCATAGGTCAGAGTCTGCTATATCATAAGCTTATCAAACTGCTTATTTTTGAAAAAGTGAAAAGAATGCATTTGGTATGGTTTTATTGTCATAGCTTTATCTCATTTGATTCATTTCAAATCTGTTTTAAGTCCTTTATTAGCCTTTTAGAGTCTTAAGCTTAAAATGAGCTAAGTATTTTGTTCTTAAAAGTCAGTTTTGCAAATCAGTTTTGAGGTTTAAATCTAGTTTAATAGTGGTTAATTTTGATTGAACTTAGCTTAATGATGTTTGATCTTAATCTGTTTTAAGTTTTAAATAAGTCAAATCCTATTTTGAGTCTTAGGTTGTATGTAGTCAATTAGCTTAAGAGTCTAAGAAAAAAAAGCAAGTCTGCAGATTAAGTTTGTTAGCTTATTTAGTGCATTATTAGCTAAATTCTTGTTTTCAGTTACTTATTGAGTCAAGGTAGTAAGTTGTCTTAAGTTTTTAGTCTTTCATTTTGCTTACTGAGTCTAATTTTTAAGCTTCAAATCTGTCATTTTAATTTCAAAAAGCCAAAAACAAGTTGTAATCTGTCATTTTTATTCTATCTGTTTTAGCTTATTTCTTCTTCTAGTTTGCTTATTTATAGCTTATCTGTGTTAAATGTGTCTAGGTTTTTAGCTGCTTTCAGGTTTCAACTTATTACATGTGCTTATTAGTCTAATAGCTTAGCTTAAAGTTTGGCCAAAGTCCTTTAAAGTCTTTCCTAAGTCTGCTGTCTTATAGCTTTTTAGAGTGCTTTTAAGCTAATTTGATTTGCTCATTTTTAGTCCTTGTGCTTATTAGTCATAAGGGTAAAGGATTGTTTTTTAGTTATTTGCTCTCGGTTGCTTGTTATATTTTGACGGTTTCTTATCCTAAGATTGATTATCTTCTCGAGGAGTTCTCCGGTGAACTCACTCATATCAATTTAATTCCACCAGGAATTAATGAAGCCGATTTTGATCCTGAAGAAGAAATTCATCTTATTGAGGAATTGTTGTATGATAATTTATCTCCTCGACCACCGGGAATTAAAAAGTCTGTGCAAAAAGAAAGGTCACATGATTCGAACCTGTGACCTCTCCCTTTCACACTCAACGCCTCACACACACAACACTTAACCATCTGCGCCATTGGGTCTTTTCTGAAAGACTCTAGGGTGCATTTGGTTTTAAGGGTTTGTTGACTATTAAGCTTAATAAGCTATTTTGCTTATTTACAGCTTATTAGCATAAGCTCTTTAGCTAGTTTTATTTTTCTTATGTTTAGAATAGTTTAAAGTATTTTCTGTAATTTTTTTAAAATTAGTTTACTATTTTTAATGATTTATTTAGATTAAATCCGTTTTTAATTCATATTAAATAAAATAAAAATAAAAAAAATATAATTCTTTTTGGGTTAATTGCTTAAAAATGTATTATACTTGCCACTTTTTGTCATTGTATGTAGACAACTATTTTTTTTTGCCATTGTGTCGTTCAACTTTTAAATTCGTGCTATTATGTATATTTTGTGATCATTTTACCCTTACTTTTTACAAAATTTGAAGGGTCATTTTATATGCAGAAATAGTCGTAGAATACACACGGGGTGAGGGGGTGGGGGGGGGGGTATGGGGAGGGGGGGGTGGTGGTGTATAGAAAAATTTCTAATGTTTTGCAACATTAGTGTTGGTTCATTTTTACTGGAAGAAACTTTGTGTAGTATACAAGGGGTGATTAGTAGCAACGAATTCTAAATTGAGCGACACCAATAGGCAAAAAAAATATTGTCTACATACAATACCATAAAATGCAGTAGTATATCCAACATTTTAGGCAATTAAAAAAAACCCATTTTTCTAAAAATTATTTTTATCATTTAGGATTTTTAGAAATTAAATTTGAGTTTGTAAGGTAAATATGAATTAATTTGCTTATAATGTCGTCGCGATTTTTATATCCATTAACGCTTTTTTAGTCCTTAATACTTGGGATGTCTTAATTATTGCTGCCTGCCCTTTATTTGTTTGTTGCATTTTTATTTGTAAGAACTAGAAAAACCAAATAAAAATCATGAACTATTCAAATTACGTGCGATCACAAACTTACACCGATTTTCAATTCAACACACACGTCGTCGGATACGCCACTCGGGAAGGGTTTTATAGAGGGTGGGGGTGGGGTGGGTACGGGGGGGGTGGGGGGGGATAAAAGGAAATCTTTTTAAATCCTAACGAAAAAAAAGACTTATTACTAGGGAGGGGGGGGGGGGGGGGGGGGGGACTTGGAGGTGGATAATTGGGGGTAGTGGGGAGTTATATATAAATATATAAATATAATATACATAATATAGATATTGGGAGGGGGGGGGGGTGGGGGGATGGGGGGGGGGGGAGGGGGGAGATAGTATATTTACTTATTGTATTAAGATCAAACCCCCACGCACCTCATAGATTCAATATTAATTGATTCTCAACTTATTTTATATAGAACAATTTGTTCGATAATCCATACTCTCCGAAGTAAGTATAACTAGCACAATATTTTGTAACCACCATCAACAGCATTATGATGAAGTACTCCCGCTATTCGCTACCTTAGTAGGTATCAATATTCCATCACATAAAACTAATTGAATCATATCAAGGGGTTTTAGTTATTTTCTGTTTAAAACCGAAAGAGGGGGTGGGTAGGAGGGGGGGGGGGGGGGGGGGGGGGGGGGGGGAGGGGTGGGGGGGGGGGGGGGGGGGGGGGGGGGGTATAGGGGGTATGGGGGGGCGAGTGGGGGGGGGGGGGGATGTAGGGGGGGGGGGGGAGGGTCGTGGGGGGGGGGGGGGGGAAGGGGTGGGGAGTAGGGGGGGGGGGGGGGGGGGGGGGGGGGGGGGGGGGGGGGGGTGGGGGGGGGGGGGGGGGGGGGGGGGGGGGGGGGGGGGGGGTGGGGGGGGGGGGGGGGGGGGGGGGGGGGGGGGGGGGAAATGTTAATATCGGTAATCCGTGTCAATAACAAAAAAGGTATACAATTTGATTTAAATTAGACAACATATTGAGTTAAAAATAAACATGTCCCGAGTCAACCATGCGCCATTCAATTTAAGAGTAACAAATAAGCTGAATTCATACTCATTTTAATGAAATACCATTAAAAATACAGTCAGCTTATCTCTACATTTTCAAATTATGTTATGTCGTTAACTAAATTTTTTATTATTTGATTCAAACACAAGATGAAAGCCAAATTTCTCTATACGTCAAGAGCGAACGCATCCAGACACAAGATTTCCTACGAATCTCCCACTATCTCTCTCTTCCCCGCATGTACAACACGTTGTTTAACTTAAACTCATTTCCCAGATGTTAAATCACATCTCTCGTTCTTCCCGATGTATTAGCAGTTGGGGAGAGTTGCCCAAATTCGTCTCTCGGTGGTGGAGGTTGTGTATAGTGTGCGTGGGTTGTGAGGTGGTGGGGAGTGACTCAGCGCTCCCATCCATTCACTGCATTACAAGATTAATCAAACTCTTAATCACAGGAAACATAACAGGATACCTCGAATGTGTTAATCCACCATTATCTAAGGTCGGATTCCCCTCCATGGCCTCAGTTTTCAATGGCATTCAGCCATATAACGATAGTTTATGACACATAAGGATTACTGAATGCTTCAAAAGCGTCTACCAGTTAACACGTAACTAGAGAACGGTTTTCCCTTTTAACCAAGTTCGGGGAGCAGATCCTTAGATGTCACTCGTGACATTCCAAATATTTTGTTTAATACGAGATCTCATATGATTAGTTGTCATCAAACTACTTTGTACTAATTTAACAAACATGTGCTTAATCACAAGTGTTATTCTACAAAACGTGGCGGGTTTTAATTCATCAATCTTTCTTGTTTAAAACACTGATTGTATTTATAAGTTCTCCATGGTAATATGCTAAAATACCATACCGATTCACCTATAAAAACACGTGCCTACACATGCCCAAAACTACATAAAATGGCAATGCCAAATATATGCTTGTTTTGCTATTTATGATGTGCAGGTAACGGATATTTACTAAAGGACAAAAAAAACAAAGCCAAAACCGCCAAAACCGAGCTCGAGAATGGAAAGAGCGTGAAAAGTCAAAGTCAAAGTCGAAGCCAATGACGTGTGCATCTTAAATTACAACCCGTACCCATGATAATGGGCCAAGTCAGCCCAAATTGCTTACTTATTAACAAAAAGCCCAAAACCCCCTTTTTAAATAAAAACAAGCCCAAACCCTTCTAAATATAAATCTGGCCCATAACCAAAGCCCAAAACCCACTTAACCCTGTTAAGGCCAACACCGTACAAACCTTTACTTAGTTAGTCCCTATTGATTTACACCATTAGCCCCTACACCCTAACACCAGTTACACCAACAATCCTTTTTCCCTAACCCCGTCACAAAATTAAACTAACAGTAACGAAAAAATCCTTTTCCCGCCATTACTATTCATCCGTCACTTTCATTTCACACCTCTTCCCCCAAAACCTTATATCACCACTAGCAAACCCACATCCCAGAAGCTGCCAAAAGAACAAAGCCATCTTGGCAATTCCATGGTCTCTGATTGGACAGAGTAACAAGGACTAAATCAAGGGTTCTGATTGCAAGGCTTGGTGAACAAGAAAATATGTATGGCTTTGGATTCAAGATTGAAAGCAACCTCCTCACTCACTCACTATAACAAGCACAAGTAGCACTCCTCAAGCTTCAAGTCTAGCTATAAATAGAGGCCTTTGTACACAAATTAAGTTCATTAGATTTAGGAGTAGGGTAGTCTTGTTTTTACTTATTTTACTGCTTATTTTACTTTATTGTACTCTTAATTTCAAGCATTGTAATCTTTAAAAAGTTTTAATGAAATTTTAGTTTTTTTATGTTTCATGCAATCATGTTTTTACTTTAAGTGCATTTAAGCTTAATCTATGTTCTAAAGTCATTTTCATAAGCTAATAAGTTCATTTACTCATGTCTAACTCAGTTAAGCTTTTGAAAAGCTTAACTGAGTTTTCACTCCCAAAAAAATTCCTTAGCTTATTTTGAAGATAAGTCAATATTGGACGGGCTTATGGACAAGATAAGCTGGAGCTTGTAGATCAGCTTTTAAAAGCTTAATCATCCTTGTTTTGTGCAAAGGATCAAGTGAGTTTCACTATTTTCATTTTAAGCTTAATTTTCTGTTTTGCTTATTTTCTGCTCATTACTGCTTAATTGTTGCTTATATTAGCTTATATTTGCTTATGCAGTCTTATTGTTGCTTAATATGTTTAGCTTTTAGTTTTAGAGTAGTTTAGTTAAGTTTTATCTAAATCTTTCCAAAAATGGTCATTATCTGCTCATATGATTTGCTCATTGGAATGTGCTTATTACTCTGATATTATTGCTGATAAGTCCTCAAATATACCCTAGTTTAATCTGTTTTAGAAATTCTCAGCTTATCTTAAACTGTTTTAGTGTAAAATTAGTTTTCAAGTTTTTAAAAGGGTGTTTGGGTTAAGGTTTTGAAATGGGTCAAAATAGTGTACTAGCTGTTTTTGGTTTTCAAATTAGTTTGCACCAGCTCTAATTAAGTCTAGGTAATAGTTTTTTATGAGTTTTGAATAAGCATTGTTAAGTTTAGTATTTGTTTTATTTGAATTCCTAGCCTGCCAGTTTAATGATTTTTCAAAACATGCTTATTTGATATTTTCTTAAAGTCCTTCTTTAGGCATACCAGTAGTGATCAATGTGAGTTCCATATGCATTTATATGCACCTGTTTTAAACCTTTAGCCAAATGGAGGGCCTTTTAGAGTAAGTTAACTAAATCAGTCAAGTAGAGCTCATATCAGGATGTCTGAATTTGCAGGTCGTATAGTGGTTAGATTTTTATTGAACTTTGAAGCATTTTTATTGTCTTTTTAGCTTATTGTGGTCTAAGTCTAATCTGTTTTAAGTTTTTAATGTATCAAAATTAGTTATTGAGTCTTTAAACTTAAGCTTAAATCTGTCTTAATATCTAAGAAAGCCAAAAACAAATGTGTAAGCTGCCATTTTCATTTTACTTTTTCAGCTTATTTACTTAATCAATTTTCTAAATTCTAGCTTCTATGTGTTCTTTGAGAGTCAATCTCTATCTGTTTTTAACTTTTCAGCTTAATGTCTTAGCTTATTAGTCTTAAATTTCAGCTCAAAAGTCAGTTATAGTCTTTTAAGTGTCTTTTTAGTCTGCTGTCTTTTAGCTAATAAATGCTTTTCAGCTATTGTGATTTGCTTATTTCTTGTCTTTATAGCTTATTAGGTTTAGGGTAGGATTAGTTTTCAGTTTTCAACTTATTTCAAATGCTTAATAATTCTAAATTGTAGCTCAAAGTTTTTCAAAAGTCTTTTGAGTCTGATTTTAAGGTCTGCTATTTTAAATGTCTTTTTGAGCTTTTAGCTTCTTGTTTTTGCTTATTACCTGGTCCTTAGAACTTATTGGGTGTAGCTTAATTTCTGTTTTAAGCTTATTTGATCTCTTTTGCTTATTATGTCCAAAAAGCTAAACAAGTTTGAGTTATATATCCAAGTTAGCTTTTAAGCATTCTGTCAGTTTTACTTAGCTTATTTCTGGCTTATTAATAAGTTTTAGTAAAAAGTTTCTTTATTAAAGTTGCGTATTTTCGTCTTAACTTTAGCTTTTTGCAAAAAGAAATTAAAAAATTGTTTTGTCAAAAAGAGAGGCCACAAGGGTCGAACATGTGACCTCTCTTTTATAACACCAACACCTTAACACACCACACACTCACCAACTGCCCTGGGGTCTTTTTCGTTTATTACTCCACACTACTTTTCTTTTATACACATTTTAGCCAATTAAGCTTTCAACCTTATTTTGCTTATTTACAGCTTATTCCAATAAGCTGTCTGACCCATTTTATTTTTCCTAGGCTTAGAATTGGTCAAAGGACTTTTCCTGAATTTTTCATAATTTTTCAAATTAGTTTAGTATTTTTAATTAATTTTTTTGATTAAAACAATTTTTAATTCATAATAAATAATATAAAAGTCTAAAAAATATAATTCTTTTTTAAAAAAATTTCTTTCATCATTTAGGACATTTAAAAATTAAATTTGCATTTGTAAGGTTAAAATTTTAGAATTTAGGTTTTTAAAGCACGAGTGTAGGATCCCGTTACCGTTTTTCGTGATTTAACTTTAGCTGCTTTCGTTTTAGGCTTGCTTTTACTTGTTTTTGTATCTTATTTGTAGAAATAGAATCCCAATTTAAAAAAAAATTATCATTCAATCACTCGATCACGAACGTAAATTCGATTCTCAATTCACGCCTCGTCGGGAAATAAAACGACCGGGGAAGGTTTTTTTTTGGGATTTTACTTTGGTTAAAAGTAATCTTTTAAAACTCTCATGGAATACTTACTTCTCTACTATAATTGATATTATCCTTATATATATTTATATTATAAATATATATTAAGTTTGATAATCAATTTTTGGCGCCGTTGCCGGGGAGGTGTGTGCGATTATCGTGTTACGTTTGAAGATTAGTGTTTGAAGACCCTTCCCCGTGAAGTTATCGCTTTCATTTGTGAATATTTTTCTATTATCAAGTAATCAAAAAAATTCCAATTTTTTTTTGAAAAACAACAAATTCAACCGTTATGTCAATTGTCAAATCGGCTCACCTTTAGATTACAAACTATAAGAGAGGTTTAAGGAGGGTTGATCCAACGAACTTCGACCCGAAAGGAGAAGGTTTTTAAAACGCTTCGCGCTTACCCGCTCCTCCGCTTCTTTGCCCGTTTTCTAGAGAGCTACCGCGCACCTTTGACTTTCGGTCCCAAAAATATTTTTTCTTTTATATTTATCTTTCATAAAAATCCAAAAATATTCTCCGTAACCTCTAATCCGTTTAATTCTTTCTCTTACGCTCCTATTTGTTTAATTCTAATGTCGTCATACAACCAACGTGGTTGTTTCGGGTGTGGAGATCCGTTAGACGATTTATTTTGTCAACGACATACTTGTGAGTTATGTGGGAACGATGCTCATTATGGTTACGATTGTCCACCTCAAGTTCTGTTTGTCTATGATCAGGATCTGTGTTTCAATCAAAACTTTGATAATAATTTTCCACAAACTTCACAATAATTTCCTTGTTGTGAAAACTGCGGGGTCCTCATGAGACTTTTCAGTGTCAACCGATGGACCAAAATTTCTATAATTCTAATTCTTATGGTTTTGACCAATTCTAACTCCTGCAGTATTCCGACATTCATCAACCTCCTGAAGAGATAAGTATCGAAGAATTAAAAACAATGATGCAATCCTATTGTGAAATAATGAGTCAACGACGTGAGCAGGAGGCTATTGTTAGGATTTATGTTTTAGTAAGTAAGTACCGACGGTATAAATAGTTAGTACCGTTAGTTATAGTTAGTACTGACAGTACAAAGTGTAAGTACTGATCAGTTAGTTAGTACCGTTAGTTAGAAAATAGTTAGTACCGTTTATGAGATATGCATGAGATATTCTTGGAAAAGATATGTGTTATCTGTTAGCGAATTGTAAGCCTGTTAAGGTTATCCTTAGTCTATAAAAGGATACCTCTTGGCATAGTTAGAGAGACAACAATATACGTCCTCTAGATATCTCATAACCATATCATATCTCAAATAGTTAGTAATCTGTAATAGTTCAAAGCAGATTAATAGAAGTTACTATTTAGTTCTACATTGTTTTTCTTAGTACTTGTGTTGAGATTCCGCATCAACATATAGTATTCATAATCAGTGTTTCTGTATAGTCAATTGTATTTATACATCTTGGCTATCATCCTTAATAGGCTGCAAAGATCTATTCCTTAAGGGACTCACAAGTGGTATCAGAGCCTGTGAGAAACTCTGAATAAGAAGAACAATCAAATCAAACTCTCATACTCCTAAACTAAACATGTCTGCATCATCATCACAAGATGAAATTCCACCACCACTACCACCTCCACCATCATCATCATAAACACCAACCCAACAAACTCCTCATACAGTATCAATCATCAAGCTGCCTATTCTCAAAAAGGGAGAATATGATATTTGGGCTATGAAAATAGAGCACTACTTGGCCTATACAGATTATCCAATCTAGGAGGTTATACAAAATGGGAATGGTCCTGTATCAATCACTACAGATACATCAGGACAAATTAAGGTTTTGCCTCCTAGAACTGCAGAAGAGATTGTAGCCAGAGAAAGAGAGAGAAAAGCAAGGACCACCTTGCTTATGGCCCTACCAGAAGATTATCTTGCTAAGTTCCATAAGATGACTGATGCAAAAGAGATGTGGGATGCCATCAAATCTAGATTTGGTGGAAATGACGAATCTAAGAAGATGCAAAAGTATATCTTGAAGCAACAGTTTGAAGGATTCTTTGTATCCAACACAGAAGGGCTTCACAAAGGCTATGACAGGTTCCAAAATCTCCTGAGTTAGTTAGAGATTCATGGAACAGGTGTATCTACTGAGGATGCAAATCAAAAATTTCTAAGATCTCTACCTTCTGCATGGTCATAAGTTTCATTGATAATCAGAACCAAACCAGGGGTAGACAGTCTTAGTTTTGATGATTTATACAATAATCTAAGAGTCTTTGAGAGTGATATAAAAGGCTCTACTGCATCATCCTCTAGCCCGCAAAATGTAGCTTTTGTCTCTGAGAACACTAGCAGTACTAATGAAGTTAGTACCGCTTATTGTGTTCCCAATCTTTCTGGTCAAAACTCAAAGTATGAACAAACTTCATCATACTCATTACTTGCTAATCAATCAAGTTGCCCTCAACTGGATCATGAGGACTTGGAACAGATTGATGAATATGACCTTGAAGAAATGGACTTGAAGTGGCAAGTGGCCATGATCTCAATGAGAATGAAAAAGTTTTACAAGAAGACTGGTAGAAAGCTACAATTTGATGCAAAAGAACCAGTTGGCTTTGATAAAACCAAAGTGGAATGTTACAATTGCCACAAGACAGGGCATTTTGCTAGAGAGTGTAGAATAAAGGGAACTCAAGATAACAGAAGGAGAGATGCATGGAATTCTGGAAACAAGGATGGGAGCAGAACTGTACAGAAGGAGGATTCTAAGGCATTGGTGACAGTTGATGGAGAAGGTGTGGATTGGACAAATCATTCAGAAGATGAAGATTATGCTTTGATGGCTTGCAACAGCTCAGACTCAGACACAGAGGTAATTTCTTGTTCAAATAAGTGTAAAGAGTCTTATGCTAATCTTAAAAAACTGTATGATGCTCAGAGAGAACAACTTAGTGATGCAAGCATAGAAATAAAGGCATATTCTCAAGGTCTTAAGAAAGTTGAAGCACAGTTAGTTGCTCATCAACAAGGACAACTTTGGTATGAACAAAAGATAAAGTTTATGAAAATAGATTTAGATGATAAAACAGATGTTCTCACATACCATAAGAAATTATTAGCAGAAGCTCAAAAAGAAAAAGAAGATTTAAAAAGCTAAAGTAGAAAACAATGCAAAAATTCTTCTAAGAATCTTAATAAAATGCTAAATACCCAAATGTGTGCCTAATGTTAAGTTTGGGGCTTGGGTATGGGGATCACAGATATGATGGTAATTTTGAGTTAGGAAAATGAAGTGATAAGAGTGTTTTTATGAATAAAGAGAGTGAGTTAGGAAAATACCACCTTTGAATGATAGGTTTGCAGAGGAGTGCATGTTGTTACCCCCACCATGACAGGGAATTATATGCCGTACTGGACCTGACATTGAAATGATTATCACCAGTTTACTATGGTCCAAAAACAGGACGCTCTACCTGTGAATCTGATCATCCCAATCTAGTGAATTTTGATATATGAATCTAACATTAGTACAAAAACCCTCTTGAATGAGTGTCTGAAACAGTTGTCAATAATCTAATGTAGAAAGTCAACCTAAGGTCTGGTTGATGCTTTATCTTTCTTTTTTTCGCTGAGATATGTATTGTGTGTGTAGGAAGATGAGTGTGTGTATATACAACAAAACAACAGAAACACCTAGTTTTGCTAACAAGCAAGTCTTAACTGGAATTTTACCAGTTCTAGTTAGTGATGCTAAAGGAACAAATTGGGTTTGTTTATTCACTATTTGAACATTATTCAACCTGGTTTAAAACTCAGCTTTTCTTGCATCCTTCTTCTCATAAAAATTACAATCTTAATTAATGATTAAAGACTATCACATTACATAATGCTCTTACAGCAAACCCATACCCAAAATCTTCTTATCAACTGTAGGTTGTTGACTATTGTGTGTATTGTTTCTTAACATTTTCCCTAGGCGTTTTTACTTGCTTGTTAGCCCCCAAACCCACCACTACACAATCAAAATAAAAAAAATAATAATAATAAAAACAAGCCCACAACCACAAAAAACACCCCCCCACAAAAAACAAACCCACAAAAATCCCCTAACACAAAACAACAATAATTTAATAACAAAACAACCACCAAAAAACCCCCCACCAAAAACACACCCCAGCCCCCCAAAAAAACAATCAACACCCCAAAACCAAACCACACCCAACCATTACCAATATATTAAACATACCAAAACCAAGACCCCCAACCAACCACCCCCCAACACCACCCACCACACCACAACCAATCAACCTACACAAACACAAATAAAACAATAAAATATCGAAAATAATGCAAAAAGAAAACAAAATAACACAAAATACTATAAAAATAAAATCTAATACACAACCCAAAAAAAAACAATCTACAACCCACCACACACCAACACACAAACAAAACCCCCAAAACAACCCAGCCAAAAAAAAAAGCACACAACCCAACCACACACCCCAAACCCCCAACACACAAACACACAACCCCACCCCACCCACAAGTAAAAAAAAACATAACACCAACCAAACAATCTATCGACACCACAAAAAACCCACCCCCCACAAACCCCCCCCAAACTAGAAACAACCACCACACACCCACAAAAACACAAAAAGACAAACAATCCCCCCACACATCAAAAACATCCCATAAACCAAACACACATATCAAACATCATAACACCACCTAATAAAAACACCCCTCAACCACTCCCACCAACAAATAAACACCAAAAAACCACCAAAGAAAACACAACCCACACCACATCAAAAATAAAACTATATTATTAACCAAAAAAACAATAAAGAGCACAAAACCCATAAATAAAACCACAAACCACCACAACAACACAACAACAAACCAACAAAACTCAACCCAGCAAATAATAACAAAAAAACCCAATAACACAACAACCTAACCCAAATATAACCAACAAAACAAAACACAAACCCCAAAACCCCCCAAAATAAAAACCCAACCCATCCAACCAACCAAAAACAAAACCCACAATCCCCCACAAACCACAAAAAACCCAACACCAACATTCCCCAAAGGAAAACCCCCAACCAATACTCAACAGACAAACCAACAACCAATCCACCCCCAACCCCAAGCAACACAAATCCAACAAACCACCACCATCAACACACGAGAAACAAAAAACAACACCCAAAACCACTACCAACTAAAACACAAAAAAACTAGGTGTTTCTTGTTGTTTTGTTGGTTAGACACACACTCATCTTCGCTATTGATACAGATCTCATGATGAAGATCAGACCAGACCTTACTGGTTGAATTTCTACATTTAGATTTATTGACAACTCGGTTCAGACACTAATTAAGAGGGTTTTTTGTACTACTGTTAGATTCATAAAGGTATTCAAATTCACGTGATTCAGATTCACTAGGTTGAGTCTGTTTTGGACCATATGTAAATTGTGAGTAATCTACTTCAATTTCAGGTCCTGAAGGCATGTAATTTCCTGTCATGGGTGGGGGTACATCATGCATTCCTTCTGCAAACCTATCATTCAAAGGTTGTTTTTCTATCTCACTCTCTTTATTCATAAAAACACTCTGCAATACTTCATTTTCATAGCTCAAAATACCATCATATCTGTGATCCCCATACCCAAGCCCAAACTTATCATTAGCACTCATTTGTGTATTTAGCAGTTTACTAAGATTCTTAGAAGAATTTTGCCATTTTTCTACTTTAGCCTTTAATTCTTCTTTTTCTTTTTGAGCTTCTGCTAATAGTTTCTTATGGTATGTGAGAACATCTGTTTTATCATCTAAATCTATTTTCATGAACTTTATCTTTTGTTCATACCAAAGTTGTCCTTGTTGATGAGCAACTAACTGTGCTTCAACTTTCTTAAGACCTTGAGAATATTCTTTTATTTCTATGCTTGCATCACTTAGTTGTTCTCTCTGAGCATTATATAATTTTTTAAGATTAGCATAAGACTCTTTACACTTATTTGTACAAGAAATTACCTCTGAGTCTGAGTTGTTGCAAGCCATCAAAGCATAATCTTCATCTTCTGAATGATTTGTCTAATCCACACCTTCTCCATCAACTGTCACCAATGCTTTAGAATCCTCCTTCTGTCCAGTTCTGCTCCCATCCTTGTTTCCAGAATTCCATGCATCCCTCCTCCTGTTTTCTTGAGTTCCCTTGATTCTACACTCTCTAGCAAAATGGCCTGTCTTGTGGCAATTGTAACATTCCACTTTGGTTTTATCAAAGCCAACTGGTTCTTTTGCATCAAATTGTAGCTTTCTACCAGTCTTCTTGTAAAACTTTTTCATTCTCATTGAGATCATGGCCACTTGCCACTTCAAGTCCATTTCTTCAAGGTCATATTCATCAATCTGTTCCAAGTCCTCATGATCCAGTTGAGGGCAACTTGATTGATTAGCAAGAAGTGAGTATGATGAAGTTTGTTCATACTTTGTGTTTTGACCAGAAAGATTGGGAACACAATAAGCGGTACTAACTTCATTAGTACTGGTAGTGTTCTCAGAGACAAAAGCTACATTTTGCGGGCTTGAGGATGATGCAGTAGAGCCTTTTATATCACTCTCAAAGACTCTTAGATTATTGTATAAATCATCAAAACTAAGACTGTCTACCCCTGGTTTGGTTCTCATAATTAGGGAAACTTATGACCAGGCAGAAGGTAGAGATCTTAGGAACTTTTGATTAGCATCCTCAGTAGATACACCTGCTCTATGAATCTCTAACTGACTTAGAAGACTTTGGAACCTGTCATAACCTTTGTGAAGCCCTTCTGTGTTGGATACAGAGAATCCTTCAAACTGTTGCTTCAAGATATACTTTTGCATCTTCTTGGATTCGTCATTTCCACCAAATCTAGATTTGATGGCATCCCACATTTCTTTTGCATCAGTCATCTTATGGAACTTAGCAAGATGATCTTCTGGTAGGGCCATAAGCAAGGTGGTCCTTGCTTTTCTCTCTCTTTCTCTGGCTACAATCTCTTCTGCAGTTCTAGGAGGCAAAACCTTAATTTGTCCTGATGTATCTGTAGTGATTGATACAGGACCATTCCCATTTTGTATAACCTCCCAGATTGGATAGTCTGTATGGGCCAAATAGTGCTCCATTTTCATAGCCCATATATCATATTCTCCCTTTTTGAGAATAGGCAGCTTGATGGTTGATACTGTATGAGGAGTTTGTTGGGTTGGTGTTTGTGATGATGATGGTGGAGGTGGTGGTGGTGGTGGAATTTCATCTTGTGATGCAGACATGTTTAGTTTTGAAGGATGAAGGTTTATAACTGGATTAGATTGTTCTTCTTATTCAGAGTTTCTCACAGGCTCTGATACCACTTGTGAGTCCCTTATGAATAGATCTCTGCAGCCTATTAAGGATGATAGCCAAGATGTATAAATACAGTTGACTATGTAGAAACACTGATTATGAATACTATGTGTTAATGCAGAATCTTAACACAAGTACTAAGAAAAACAATGTATAACTAAATAACAACTTCTATTAATCTGCTTAGAACAATTACAGATTACTAACTATTTGTGATATGATATTGTATGAGATTTCTTGAAGTCGTATGTCTAACTATGCCAAGAGGAATCCTTTTATAGACTAAGGATAACCTCAAACAGGCTTACAAATCGCTAACAGATAACACATATCTTTTCCTAGAATATCTCATACATATCTCATAAACGGTACTAACTATTTTCTTCTAACGGTACTAACTAATCGATCAGTACTTACATTTTGTACTGTCTGTACTAACTATAACTAACAGTACTAACTATTTGTACTAACTTACTAAAACATAAATCCTAACAATTAGATCCATGAATATCGTCGGTGCGTTGGTCAGTCCAAAAGGCATTACATGGAACTCGTAGTGACCATAGCGAGTCCTAAACATCGTCTTTGGGATATCTTCATCTCTGACCCTAAGTTGATGGTAACCTGATCATAAGTCGATCTTGGAGTAAACACTCGAGCCTTGCATTTGATCGAAAAGGTCATCAATCCTCGGTAGCAGATATCGGTTCTTCACAGTCAACTTGTTTAGGTCATGATAGTGAATGCACATTCTGAAGGATCCATCCTTCCTCTTGACAAACAAAATCGAAGCTCCCCAAGGCAAGGAACTCGGCCTGATAAATCCTTTATCGTCCAGTTCTTGCAGTTAACTAGACAGTTCTTGCATTTATGATAGAGTTAGTCTATAAGGTGCTCGTGCCACTGGTGCCGCTCCAAGCTCTAATTCGATTTGGAATTCGACTTGTCTAACTGATGAAAGTCTAGGCAAGTCCTCATGAAAGACTTTTAGAAAATCACGAACAAGAGGTACGTCTTCAAGTCGCTTATCCTCCAACTTTTTCTAGACTTCTTCCCATTGATGTGTGCTAAAAACACATGGAAACCTTTCTGTAGATACTTCTACATTTTGATGCAGGATATGATATTTAACCTATATTCAACTATATCACCTGGAATGGTTAAGGGTTTATCTCCGAAGGGAATACGAACGAGCTTTTTATCACATACGATCACAACTTAGTACTTTGACAACCAATCCATTCCGATGATGACGTCAAAACTTTCGAGTTCGACGACATTAAATCAATATTAAACGGGTGATTTAGTAAATTCAAGGTGATACCTAAGATTATGGTATCGGCTCCTATTAATTTTTCGTTGGCTAGTTCAATGTTATACTTAACGTCTAAGGTAGTAGGTTCGATATTAATAAGCAGGCTAAATTCAACAGATACAAAACTTCTATCGGCACCCGAATTAAATAAGACAACAGCATAACGGTTATTGAGAAGAAACGTACCCGTAACTACGTTAGGGTCCTGAGCTGCTTGTCTTTCACTAAGAACAAATGCTCTCCCAGGAGCTCCTCTATTTCCTCTATTACTGCCCTGATTTCCATGGTTTTGATTCTTTAACGTAGGACATGCATTCCTATAATGTCCTTGCACACCACATTCAAAACAGGTTCTTAGAGTTCTCTGATTGTTCGTCGGGGGTCTCTGAACTGTAGCAGGAGTGAGAGTCCTATAATCTCTATCCATATGGCCAATCCTCTTGCAGTTGTTGCACTTTATAGTGCATTGACCATTATGGTGAAGCTTGCACTTGTTACAAAAAGGTAAGCTTCCAATATATCCCTTCTTATTGTCCGGTCTGGCATTAGAAGCTCACACAACTTCCTATGTTTGTTATGTTATCCTAAATTGTTTTGGTAACTGCCTTCCTATTTTATTATGTTTTCACCATTTCTAGCAGCCCTTGCCCGCACTCTTTGATCCATGAGATCATGAGCCATACGGATGGCTTCTCTAATTCTTGTCAACTTTGATGAGGTAACATTCCCATGAATGCTCTCTATTAATCCCCAAACGTACCTTTCAATCATCTTGCATTCTGGGGTAACCATGAAGGGGAAACGCAAAGCTAACTCCTGAAAGTGTCTGGTGTATCCAACAATGTCAGTACCCTGAACTGACAAGTTCCAGAGCTCATATTCCCTTTTTTGAATTTCATTTCTCGAGCAATATTCATCAATCATCATTTGTTTTATTTCCTTCCAATTTGTCATGTAAGCTACATCCAATCCAATAGTCTTCACATATGAGTTCCACCAGGTTAGTACATCATCCAGCAAGGTACAAGCGGCAAATTTCACCTAGTAGTTCTCAGCACAGTTGCTGATATGAAATATTGACTCCATCTTCTAAAACCGACGAGTCAGTCCAACAGCTCCTTTCGTTCCTTTGAAATTATAAGGTTGACAAATCAAAAAATTCCTTGTAAGAGCAGGTGTAAATCGTGTGCTCAGTGCCTCCATCACTTCCACTTGGTTTATTTGGGCTTGTATTAGCAGCATCTTGTCCTTGAAGTAGTCTGAATCTTAAAGTCGCTTTGGCCTTGGACATTCTCGTGCTATGTGCCCTAGTCTGTTACAGTTGTAGCACTTAATGGGTTTGGCTTGACCAGGATTAATAATGCCTCCTCTGTTCTGACGTCCTATCCCAGCTATAACATTCCTTCTTGCATTGTTTCTTGAAATGGTTTTCCTTGATTGTTCGCATTGTATCTTCCACGGACATCTTGAACCACAACCTCTCGCCGTCTTGAACCGTAGCTTTGTTCCTTGCATTAGACAACGTTCTAAGTTGATTGTTTGTTTGAGGAATATGTGATTTGTACGATTGAGTGAGGAGGGCAAGTGAGTTGGATAAACTTTCAATCAAGTTTTCTGTTGAAGAACTTCCTGAGTCCAGTTGAAAGTTGTCAGCAGGAGATGGTTCATTTGAGGATTGAGGAGACTTGGATGATTGTGTTAGATACTGCTGAACTGAGGCATTCGAAAGGATCATTAGTTGGTTGAAGGAACCTTTCCATCATTGTTCTATTCTCATTAGCATGTACCTCATGTTGCTTTAAAATAGGCATAATAGCTGAAATAAAATTAGACTCCTTCAAACCTCTATTAAGTTTGACTTCAGTTATGAATCTACTCCACTCAGGTAACATGTTGTTCACAAACTTAGAGTTAAGCTGCATCCTGGGCATGGTCATCTTGATGTTTCTCATGTCATTAATGAGCTTCGTAAACCTAACATAGTATCCTTGAATGGTTTCTCCTTTGATTTGACGGAAGTGTTCAAATTCATCGTATAAGATGTGTTCATGTCATCCTTTGTTAACCTCAGAACTTCCAGAATCTCTTTACGTTTTCCCAAATGTCATGTGCGGTCAGTATAGTGGTTGATAAGTGAGTAGATGTCCTTTGGTATACCTTGAAGTAGGATATTGGTTGCACGAATGTCAGCTTTATACCTTTCCTTTTCTTCAGCTGAAAGGTCGTTAAGGACTCTAGCACGTACTGGACCTTGTTGAACTGCACCCTTAGTTCCTCCAGCAATAACATCTGAGACCGTTCCCATATGAAATGGTCCTTCATTAATGGACTTCATTATATTCTCTCCATTATCCTTTCCTAGAAAGTACAGACGTATACGTTGTTGCCAAGATTCAAAGTCTATTCTATCAAACATTGGTGGGCGAGTAACAGAACCGGCACACTGGATGTCTTCTGACATACTAGAAATCTTGTTTTATTATGATATGATATGTTTTGATCGATCAATGATTAGTGAATGTACGTTAAAAGTGGTGAGGTTAACGTATTTGTTTCTTGTTTTAGTGATATTAAGTCCCAAGTTTGAAATATTCCAAATGTCTAAGACAGTAGCTCAACTCGCCGCCAGAGGCTATCAAACCGCTGCAAAGAATTAAGGCAACCCGCTGGTGGAAATTAAGGCAACTCGCCAAACATAACTCACTGCCAAGCAACCCGCCGCGAAGAAATAATACAAAATGCCGTCTATATTTTAATCAAACAGCCACTGAGTTTTCAAAACTGCCGCGAGTTTCCTTTAATGATAATTTGCTAGTAAAACCACAATATTCGTTTAAATTCAAACCTATGAATTCACCAACTTTTGTTGACGTTTTAAGCAATGTTTTCAGGTGCTTAGGTTGGATATTCGCTCAAGGTGCTACTTGAAGTCAAATTTCTATATGTGTTTACCATTTCCAAGACTTCTATTTAATCATGCTTGTTATTGATTTATCAAACTTTTATTTCGCTTCCGCAAATCTTTAAAACTTCTTTTGGGTTGAATGTAAAACTACCTATTTTATTAATGTAACAAGTATGTATTTCAAACGTACCCTTTAGACGTGTTCTTGTAACTTGTGTTTGTGATATCCATGACACATCACGCCCCTGGTTATCTACTCCGACGGGATCCTGTTTGGGGGTGTGACAAAGTTTATTCATGATTATCGAAATAGGTTGGGCACAATGGTCGAAATCAGGGGACTGTTAACAATACTTGAGTGTCTGCTTCCAATCAGTACACCCCAATTCACTTGAATTGGGCTCAACATGGCTCAAATCTATCTCGCATGGTTAAATTTTATTCCCAGCCCACAAACAGTCCAAGACCGGCCCAATATGGTTTTGTTAACCAAGTTTCGGCCCAACAGATGGCCCTTACACCTCCCGTAGCCTAACAGATGACACCACAGGGTTATGTTACTTTGACATATCCACAGCAGCATCAAGGTATTCTCGATCCCGCTCTGGCTCACTATGGATCTCTGGACACTACTATACCTAGTGCATTTAGTACTATGACGCTCCAAGACCCAACTTGGAACATGAACACATGTCACACCCCGACAATGGCGAAAACTCGGGAATGCAACATAATGATCAATCATAACACAAGGTACAAAATAGAGAAAACTACATTGCATAAACTCCAAGTGCTATGAAGACCATCAACCTTGAACAAACTCAAGTGATGTCCCAATCGCAACTAAAATACACAATCTCTTACAATTATTCCAATGCCCTCACAGGGGACCAAAATCCAAACTTATTCCATAACATCCAAAACTAGAATCAAAATAACAAGCAAGCAAGACTTCAAACGAAATTCCACTCGGGATACTTCTAAGTCTGCTATCAATCACCAAACTATTCCTCTTTCACTTCACCTGAAAATGATACTCGAAAACGTCAACAATAATGTTGGTGAGCTCGTAGGTTTGACCTTAAACCCAAAAGTTGTGCAAAATATCACAATAGACAATATGCTATAAGTACAGTGAATATATGCTAACAACCAAGACATAGCAATCTCCGCTAGTCATATCTCAACATCCAATAATAAATCCGGAGTCGCAACTCCTAAATCATTAACGCACCTAAAGGGCCTACCAGCTGGAGCACCACATTAGGGCGTACCACAAAGAACCTTGCATGCCAAACACAGTACATGCAAGTACCACACAAAACCTTGTATGCCAAGCATAGTACATACAAGTACCACACAGAACCTTGCCATGCCAATCACAGTACATGCAAGTAAATCAACACATAATATTCACATAACAGTCATAAGCATATATCTTATCCCAAAAAGAAAACCACATTTCACACAGATCAATTCAAAACATTTCAAAACACATTTGAGTATCATTTTCTCCCAACGGAAAAAAAAACCAGTAAAAAGTGGGGCTACGAGAGCTCACCTTAAGCAAGCCTTTAGCAACCAACTTCTACTACAAAATCAAATGCAACGACGGCCCGCGACACTGACCTAGATCCAGCTAAAGACTACATTTTAATCAATCACTTCCAAAACAATTTTCACTGTGGATGCATGAGTTTATACACCGTTGGTACAATTACACCCAAAACAGATTTTTAAGTGGGTGATGGTTACGACTTATCTCCACAATCATTTCAATTCTCATCTCCAATAAACATACTTATACTATTTAGCGCAAATAGATAAGTAATATAATAAATATTTATAATTATTAATTATAAATATATATCGACAAGTTCATTCGGTACACCTTAAACACTTCAAAATAATCATTCCTTGATTGAAAATGACACATTTAATCACAACAAACACCTTAGGAAAGTTTTGAAGAAAATTATATTTTTTTGTCTTTTAGTGAATTTATTAATTAAATAAAATAATAAAATAATATTTTATTATTAAAAATCAAAAATCATGTTTTAATTAAAATTTTTAAGTATAAACTTTTTATGAAATTTCGACATGACCCGTGTGTGTTTACAACGTTTTCTCAAGGTTTCAAACCTTAATTTCCAAACACTTCTCACAATTCGACACTTTTCGACAAAATTCCAAAATCTCAAACTTTAACGTTCACCAAAAACGTTTTCCCCAACATAACGACAATATCATTCGAAAATACATTTCACTTTCACAAGGGGGTGGGGGGAGTCCACCAAAAACTCCAAATGACCAAATATCGCTTATTGGGCCTTAAGGCCCAACAAGGGTCCATTAGGACATTTATAAGTCCAAAATACTATTTAAGTCCAAAACCAAGGTCCATTTACATATATAAGTATATACTTATATGTAGAAATAATCAGGACCACAATAAGCCCTCCCGTTAAGCCGCGGCTCAAATAGACTTATTGGACCGTGAGTCCATAAACTCCAAAATACGTATATTAAGCTTTAAAATAAGCTAATAAGCTACGCATAGCTTTTGGTTACTACCATAAGCCTCAAAAATAGTCCACAACATATGTCATAACACAAAAATAATCAAAATCACTTTCCTAGTAATTTTGAGAAAGTACACGTGGCATATAAGCCCATATAAGCCAAGAAATAGCTTAAAAATAAGCCTGAATAAGCCATACAAGCTACTATCAAAAACAAGCATTCTAGCATCATATATTATTCAACCATCACGACCACAACATCAAAACTACAAAAACCCTCTTTTTTTCTTTTATTACACGAACCAAACACACCATTTTCTTTCGTTTCGCTTTCAAAAATCAATTTTCACAACGATCAACTTGTACAACTAACATCTATGCATCAAGATAAACCCAAAAGGACAAACAAAATTTAAATTTGAAAACTTACAAGAAAATCTTCAAATTTGTAGATTTCGACACGAACCGGACAACCCAAACGTTGTTTAAATGAATAACCAAACACTAGAATCAACCCCAAATATTTATGTCTTCATGTTCTTGATCGAAATCAAAAATTATGAGGTGTGTTTTGTGTGTTGTATCGGCGGACGAACTATAACACACACAAGAGAAGTGTGTGTTTTGATTTTTTTATAAATGGAATGGATTATGATGAAAATAATTCTAGTGGAAGCGTATATGTGTACATCTCATAGACAAAAGAGCTAAAATTTAGCCTCCTTGTCTCCTTTCAAACATAAACCTCCCTTGGAACCAAGGGATTATCACGGGCCATTCTTAATCTTGATCAAAATTCACTTAAAAGCTCGTAAAAACTCAAACGTAAATTACCCAAAGTTTAAGCTTTTTTATTCACCTTAAAATACTTTTCCCATTAACTTAAAATCCTTCATATTTACACTTTTAAACCATTTAAAATTCAATTTGGACATTAACGGACGTGTCAGACTCGTTTTTCAGCATATCTCAAAATTCACGGGTCAAAGCACCCAGAATACACATAACACAATAATAACTTTCAAAAAGGATTATTAATCACAATAAACCTCAAATCATCACATATCTCATAACATCACCACCGTCCAACACGTACAAAACCGCATAACTCTTGAAAACCCATGCCGAGCCCAAAACTGATCGCACCCTTGTCAACTCTCATTTGACCCACTTAAACTCTCACCATGTGCACAATGACCACCCAAGATACTTCTAGACTCTTATAGCAGCTTACCCCAGACAGCTTTGAACACCATGGTCAAGAAATGAAGGCACCATGTGCCTCTTTTTCTTCTATTCAGTCGCGGCAGCAAGGAAGGTCATCCAACACATCTAAGCTACTCCTAGACCTTCCACTCCTCATTTTCTAGCCTTAACACATCTCATACTAGCTTGTACATGTGTCTAGATCAGAAATGAAGCTTTGCTTACTCCTCTTGAACTTGCACAAGTATAAATAGAAGCCATCCTTGTTCCATTTTTCTTTCATCCACCACTCCTCCCTATAACCCTTCATAGTAGCAACTCCTTGCTCAATATGAATTCTAATAGATCTTAAGAAGTCTCAAGTACAGAAAGGAAGCAAAAGAAACCAAGAAACGAAGCCCGAGAGTCGTTATTCTAGGCGTACGAAGCCGAAAGTCCCGATTCTGACCCGTTTCCAAGCTATAAGCTCAAACCAGGTTCTCTAAGCTTATATTCTGCTCATGTAACGTTATAATGTTCATATGATCTTGCTAAAATCATAATATAAAGCTTTGAACTCAAAAACCTAAGTGTTATGCCTTTTTTATCCAAAACCGTACACCCGAACTCTAATTTCATGTTTTACTTAATCTATAAGCTAAGCTTGTAAACTATTGTTATAATCTATCCCAATAAGCTTAACTAACATTAAAATAAGTGCTTTGATAAGTCATGAAAGAATTTGAGCTTAAAACCCGCGCGTTTTCATTTTAAAACCCTAATATGACCCGTTTTGCTTCCTAGCTTAACGAATCGTTAATTTAAACTTGCGTTGTGTTAAATCTTCATATTTTAGTTTATTATAACTTATAAATGTCTATTGAAATGTTAAAATAAGCTTGCATGGCAATTTGGACATGTTTTGTAAAAATTATCCATGCAAGGGGTATATATCGTAACTTTCAGAAACTTATAACTAAAAGGACTAAAAGTGTCATTTTATCAAAGTTATAACTACAAGGGTCTATTATGTCACTTTTTAAAGTACAAGGTTTACTTGGTATATCTTTTAAACTTGAGGGACCAAAGTCGTAAAAGTGCAAACTCCAAGGGTATATTCTGCCACTTTTCAAACTCAAGGGTCTAAAATGTAACATTTTGAAAAAGTATAAAAACACATTCAAAACATTACAAGACATAACTTTAATTAACGCTTGACGTGCTTAACATTTCCAGATATTGAATAAAATGCTTAAAACTGCTTATGTTATAACTATTATATCATTCATCATCGATGTGCTTTCAAAAATCATGTCCCGGATTCATATCATACCACAATACTAGGGAGCTTCATATTAAGGAGTTTCATCTTGGTATTACGTTCTGACTGAGTTGTTGGGTTTACGATTTAAAGTGCCCTAGCTCCTCAAACGTTTACTGAATGACTTCTGAATTATGATGGCCCGAACGGTGTTATGATAATTTTAATATCAAAACCGACATCGATGTAAAATCTTACATATTCAATCAAACTAAGACTTGACATATATTACCCCAGGTTGCCCGTGACGAAGCCGTTACTATTCATTTCATATACATTGCTATCAATTTCCCTATAACTGTTCAGGTGAGTTCATAGCCTCGCATTTCAATCTTTTTATAAACCCGCGAGGGGGATACATGCTATAAACATGAATGCAATTATTTCTGTATGCTATTTCAATTTACTATTGCCTAAGTAACTGCTTTGCCTTTAAGTCCCCATAATCATGAACCGTTAATTACTCTCCGTAGTAAGCGCGAATGATGTGAATAGATCTATTTGGGCTGGACTCCCCGTTGGTGTACCCAGTTACGTGTAACCAATTGCACATCATTAGAAATCACGCGGGTATTTTGGCAAAGGTACCCGCAGGGGCTATAACGTATCACCATACCCTAAGGCTTCGGATTCATGAGCTAATGGCAATAATAAATTATGTTTTCAATACTGGGTGTATATCAACGTAACCCAAATATCGCATTTGCATTCAAATTATATTACTTAAACCTATGGATTTCACTCAACCTTTGTGTTGACTTTTTAGCATGTTTTATCTCAGGTAACTAATGGCACGGAGTGGCGAGGACATGAAGATGGAAAAACCGTTATCATTCACACTTTGTAAATACAGATGTTGGGACCTCTCTTTTGTAAAAACTCTGATGAAATAAATAAATGATAACTTATTTTCATAAACGACTCTTTTTGATTTGTTTTCTATGATTATGACTGTTGTACCTTGAAGTAATACCCCATATTAGCTTCCGCTGCTATATGTAAAAATAGGGGTGTTACAGATTTGGTATCAGAGCCAACGTTATAGAGAACAAGGTTAAAACCTTAACTATAACTACTTTTCTTTTTCCATCCAAGAAAGTCCTCCGTGCCGCTATATCTCCCGGAATGGTATGTAAAGTTACATAACTATTATATTACTAAATAAATAACTTATGTTATTTACTGCTGGGTTGTTAAGCAGAACGATGTCTTCCCCCGACCATCCTACTGCCAATTTGGAGGATGCCTTTTCTTCCAATTTCCCAAACTATGTTCCCCCGGCTTCTCCGGATTATGTCCCGGCCTCTCCAGGGAAAACTTACTCTAGTGCTTCCAATTCATTTGGAATTGTCCCGCTAACTTCACCGACCCTTTCGCTATTTCCCAATGATCCTTACATGGAAGTTATACAAGCTTTCTATAATGAAAAATCACAAATCCCACCTCCAATTATCATACCTCCTAAACCTCAAGAATTCTTTCTTCCAAAAGGACTTCTTTCACCAACAAAATCATCTTCTTCTACCCCGTTCCAACCTCAAACTTTTGAGATTGGCGAAAGCTCTCAAAAGTCAACTATCGAGCGTCATGAAGAACAAATCCTGGATATCTTAAATAGCCTAGATGCAATCCCCATCGAACGTATCGAGCATATTGAAAATGGAATCGAAGGCCTCAGAAAAGGAACTATAATTATCGGGGGACTACCTCGAAGCATTTAAGGAAATGTTACTACATCTAAACCTCAAACTTTAGAGGAAGCCATCAACATATCCCAAAGGCGAATGGATCAAGTAACTAAGCATACTCCAATGCAAGTATCGAGTGACAACAAAAGAAAGTTTAACGACAAAAGAACTTTCAACAACAGCTCTCGCAGCAACAACAACTACCGCAACGCCAACAATCGCTACAACAATCGCCAAAACTGAAGGCAAGAAGCTGGTAGAGCCTATGCTGTTACCCCATCAGAAAACAGTAGGTATGCCATAGATCTCCCTTTGTGCAAAAGATGCAATTTCCATCACACCGGACCTTGTACTGGCAAATGTAATATTTGCAACAATGTAGGCCATTTGAGCAAGAACTGCCAAAACAAGAGGCCAGCTACTGGAAGTAATCAAATACCAGTAACAGTTGTATGTCATGCCTGTGGAGAAAAAGGGCATTATACAAATCAGTGCCGCAAGACCAACATCAATGCCCAAGGAAGAGCCTACATGCTGAAAGATAGGAATGCTCAACAAGACCCGAACGTAGTTACGGGTATGTTTCTATTAAATTAGCATTTATTCAAAGTATTGTTTGATTCCGGAGCTGATAGAAGCTTTATATTCATATCTCTTGCCTCTAAGCTAAATATTCCGTCTATTACAATAGATACCTTTTATGATATCGAAATGGCTGACGGAAACTTAGTAAGCACAAACACTGTTATTAAAGGCTGCACTTTAACTTTACTAAATCAACCTTTCGAAATTGATCTCATGCCAATTAAGCTTAGTAGTTTCAACGTTGTCATTGGTATGGACTGGTTATCCAAGTATCATGCCAAAATTCTCTGTGACGAGAAAGTCGTTCACATTCCTATCAACGATGAAACTCTAATCATTCGAGGTGATCGAAGTAAAACTCGACTAAATCTCATATCATGTATAAAAACCGAAAGATATATATCCTGAGGTTGTCAAGTTTTTATGATCCAAGTAATGGAGAAGAAATCAGATGAGAAAAGACTAGAAGTTATTCCCGTAGTCAAAGAATTTCCAAATGTTTTTCCTAAAGATCTACCTGGTCTCCCTCCCGTTCGCCAAGTAGAATTTCAAATCGACTTAATCCCCGGAGCATCACCTGTAGCTCAAACACCTTATAGATTAGCTCCTTCAGAAATGCATGAGTTATCTAACCAACTTTAAGAACTAACCGACCGAGGTTTCATTCGACCAAGTACATC
>BQNB010012800.1:5332-77057 GCA_026074375.1 Tanacetum coccineum | reverse complement strand
TTCAAACTTTAAAAAAAAGTTTAGTAGTAATCTGTCAGTTTTCAAGTCCTTTTTCTAGCTTATTTTCAAAACCGATTTTCTTAATTCTTGTTTTAATGTGTTCTTTAGATGCCAATGTTAATTTGTTTTTAGTATATACCTTATTACAAGTGCTTATTTGGTCTTAATTGAAGCTCAAAGTTGGCCATTCTTCATTTAAAACTGTCTGTTTAAGCCCACTTTCCTTTTAGCTTCCGAAAGCTTTTGAGCTCAAATTGTTTGTTGATTTCTATTTATAAGTGCTTATTAAGGGCAAGTTAAGGTCTGTGTTCAGCCTATTAGTTTTCAAATTTCTTATTGAGTCTTAAAAATCCAAATCAGTTTAGGTTAAAGAGTTCATAGTTATAGCTTAGTCATTTTGTCATTTCTTGCTATCTTAATCTAACTTAATATCAAGTTTTGCCAAAAAGTTCTTTATTAAAGTTTGTATTTTGCTTATTCTTTAGCTTTTCAAATAGAAAAATAAAAAAAATGTTTTATCAAAAAGAAAGGTCACAGGGTTCGAACCTGTGACCTCTCCTTCACAACACACACGCCTTAACCATCATGCCCTTGGGACTTTTTAATAATATGTTTGTTTCATTTATTAGTTAAGGTCATTTACCTAGTTTTGCTTATTCGTGCTTCTTAGCTTATTTTCTGCTTATTACTTCAGCCATTTTTCTACTTTTTAATTTTCTTAGATTCTACATAGTTTAAAGTATTTTTCATAATTTTTCTAGATTTTTAATAATTAGTTTACTATTTTTAACATTTAATTTAGATTAAATTGGTTTTTAATTCATAAAAAATAAAATAAAAGTAAAAAAGATATAATTTCTTTTTCAAAAATTATTTTAATTCATTTAGGTTTTATAGATTTGCAATTTGAAGTTTTAGGGTTAAATTTAATGTTTTAGGTATTTAGTCGCGTTTAATTTAGCGTAGAATTTAATAGCTTTAAATGTTTAATTCCTGTTATTTCTAGTTTAGCGTGCCTTTTATTTAGCTTCTCTTGCATTTTTAAAATTAGAAATCAAAAATAAAAATATTCGATATTCAAGCATCAAACAAAACACTTTTGTGAATTTCAAATTCACCTCTTGTCGGGATACGACATCCGGGAGATAAAATATTGTTTGTCCTCAAGCAATTTTCTTATCAAACGGGATACTCTCTATACTATAATTAATTTGGTACTTTAGGTATATATTATATATCCTATTATCATCAAATCAAATTTTTGGCGCCGCTGTCGGGGTGAGGTGTACGATTTTCACGAAGTATTTGAAGTTAGTGTCTTAAAGATCCTTCCCATGAAGTTATCATTTATTATTTTCTATTCTCTTTTATAAAACCATAAAAAAATACCAAAATATTTTGTTTTATAAAATACCCAAAAAAATTAAAAAACTCAAAAATAACCGTTGTGTCACTTGTGAAAATGGCTCACCTTTAGATTAACAAACTATAAGAGATGTTTAAGGAGGGTCGATCCAACGAACTTCGACCCGAAAGGAGAAGGTTTTTAAAACGCTTCGCGCTTACCCGCTCCTCCGCTACTTTGTGCGTTTTCTAGAGAGCAACCGTACACTTGTTTGATTATCGGTTACAATTTTTTTTTCGTTTTATCTTATTTTTCTTATCTTATTTTTAGTGCATGAGCACTCGCTCTACGTCTTCTAATCTATTTTCTCCGCTTAGAGACCCCGAGAGTCTTATTCAACGAAGGAATTTTGGTAAACCGTCATCTCTTTTCGACTTTGAAAAAGTTATGAGCATTCCTCATAATAATCAGGGACCGCCTCCTGCGGGACCCCCTCCTCCTAATAATAATGGTCCACCTCCGGTGGTGAGACCTAACGGGCTAGCTCCCCGATCGATGGAGGAGTTGTGCCAACCGTCTATAGATGGACGTGGCGAACCTATTGCCTCGATTCCAATTTAAGCAACGAATTTTGGACTTTGTCATCACATGATACAACAAGTTCAAAATACTTGCCAATTTCACGGACTACCAGACGACGATGCCAATAGACATATTGACAAATTCTTGGAAATTACTCAACATATGAAGCAAAATGGGGTCTCCGATGACGCCCTTCGTTTATCTCTTTTCCCATATTCCTTGACGCATCATGCTATCGCATGGTATGATCGCCTTCCAAGGAATTCCATCCACTCTTTCGACGATATGATGAGGAAATTTCTCTCGAAATATTTTCCTCCTTCCATGGTGACTAAATTAAGGAACGAGATCACAAAATTTAAACAAAAACCGCACGAATCATTATTCGAGGCATGGGAGCGTTATAAATTGTCCATTGATCGGTGTCCTAACCATAACATGCTTTTAGTTACACAAATTGATACGTTTTATAATGGTTTGACATTAAGTCATCGGGACACCATCAATGCTGCAGCGGGAGGAACTTTTATGCAAAAGACACCGGAAGAATGTTACGAATTGATCGAGAACATGACCGCTCACCACAACCATTGGGACACTTCAGCAACTCGAGACGAGACGTCTAGAAATATCTCTTCTACTACTTCTACCGAGAGTCCCGAAGTTGTTCGACAATTGGAAATGATGAATAAGAATTTTGTAGAGATGATGAGACAAATACAAATGATTAAATATGTTGATACAAAATGCGAGACTTGTGGTGGTCCCCATTCTTTCACCGAGTGCCCAGCCGTCGATGGCTACACTCAAGAGGCCACTTATGCTACTACGGGTAACTACAATACGAGGGGTAATTCCTACCAACCACAAAGTGACTGTAATTTACTTAGCTATCACTCGAATAATTACCTCGGACCACCCGGTTTCAATCAACCGAATGTGCAAAATAATGAAAACCGATACAATCAAAATCAAAATCAAGGGAATTTTCAAGCCCCGAATTATCAATCTCCGAACAATCAAGGAAGAGGGCAAAATTTCAATCAAGGAAACAACAATTATCAAGCTCCAAAATTTCAAAATCAAGTAGGACCTTCAAATGAGTTAACAAACTACATAAAGAGTAATGAAGCTACTTTAAGAGCAATGCAAACTCAAATGACTAACATGAAGACAGAATTGCGAAATGAGTTCAAATCTACGATTGATGCAATAACCAATAAGATAGAAAATCAAAACAATCAAATAATGAACATATTAACAAATATGCAAAATCAAAATTCCTCGGGTTTGAGATCACTTACTAGTAATACCGTTGCTAACCCGAGAGGAGATGTGAAAGCTATTACCACCCAAAGTGGTGTTGCTTATGATGGACCTATGATTCCACCTACCCCTTTTCCTCTCCCGAAGGAAGTAGAATGTGAAACCGAGGCGACAAAGGACAAGGTAAAAAATACAAGTTTAGGAAGTACCACACACGTCCAACCTCCAGTTATCCAAGACCCGATTCCGGAGCCCGAAGTTGCTCTAAAGTCTAATCCTAAACCGTTAATACCTTATCCTTCGAGGTTTAATGACCAAAAGCTCTGTGAAAAAGCTAATTATCAAATGTTGAAATTTTTTCAAATCTTTCAAAGATTACTCTTTGATATTAGCTTCGCGGATGCTCTTCTTCATATGTCGAAGTTTGCTTCTACGTTTAAGAGTCTTCTAAGTAATAAGGAAAAGTTGTTCGAATTAGAAAGTACTCTGTTAAATGAAAATTGCTCGACGGTGCTCCAAAAAAAGTTGCCTGAAAAACTTGGAGACCCCGGTAAATTTCTCATCCCGTGCGATTTTTCGGAGCTAGATGAGTGCTTAGCCTTGGCCGATCTTGGCGCTAGCATTAATTTAATGCCTCTTTCCGTGTGGAAGAAGCTTTCGCTCCTAGAACTCACTTCGACCCGCACGACACTCGAACTTGCAGACCGATCAGTCGCTCATCCAAAAGGTGTCGCCGAAGATGTTTTTGTAAAAGTAGGAAAGTTTTATTTTCTGGCCGACTTCGTTGTAGTTGATTACGATGTTGATCCTCGGGTTCCCCTCATCCTCAGGAGACCTTTCTTGAGGACGGCAAGAGCTTTAATCGATGTTTATGGTGAAGAATTAACTCTTCGAGAAGATGATGAGGCCATTATGTTTAAAGTCATGCACACTTCGAGATACTCCCGTAATTATGAAATGGTTAATCAAGTCAATGTCATAGACGTTGCTTGTGAGGAGTATGCTTAAGAAGTGCTCGGATTTTCGGATAGTTTGACAAGTGGCAATCCCACTCCTTCAGATCCTATCATCGCTTCTTCTTCCCCCTCTTTTACTCCTTTTGAAAGAGGAGATTATATATTGGAAGAGATTGAGACTTTTTTACGTACCCCGGAAGAACTTTCTAATTTGGATGACGATTACTACGACACGGAGGGAGATATTCTTTACCTTGAGAAATTACTAAATGAAGACCCATCTTCGAATCTCCCTCCGATGAAGAATGACAACCTTAAGCAAGTTGATGTTACTATGACGAAACCTTCAATTGAAGAACCACCAGAATTCGAGCTTAAGGATTTACCTTCTTATTTAGAATATGCATTTTTAGAAGGAACCGATAAATTACTCGTCATAATTTCTAAAGAGTTAAAAAAATGAAGAAAAGGCCGCCCTTTTAAAGGTTCTTAAGTCACACAAACGGGCCATGTTGGGAATTATATTTGAGTTGATAAGATAAAACATATGAAAGATGAAGGACTTAAAAGACAAAGGAAGAATTCATCAAAAGATGGAAGATTTTGAAGATTTTAAAGATAAACTTAAATGTTAAAAAGATTTATTAATATATTTATTTGTTCTTATTCTTTGTAAACCTAATATCTCTAGTATATAAGGATATATAAGTCGTATAGTTTTGTGTGTGTCAAGATGTAAACACCAGAAAAGTGTGTGTGTCTAGGCGTCAAGTCCTCTAAGTGGACACCTAGAATTTGTGTGTTTCAGCCTTAAGAATCTTATGATTACTGTTAGATTAGGTAACCGTTCTACCATTTGATCAAGGTAGAATTGGGGCTTATAGTAGTCATGTATCGTAGAAGATAATGATGAAAAACCTTGTGTACAATGATTCTATGTATTGAATATACCGCCTTTGTTATTAATTTATCCTAGATATAAGATCTAAAAAATTTGAGCTTAAACGATTCTTTAGGTTTCCACAATTAGTATCAGAGCCTCGTGGCTCTCGATCTAGGATCAACAAGGTTGTTTTTATGTCGTGTTCTTAATGAAAATGATGATAGAATTTTCTGTTTTTGGTAATTGGCTGATTTGGTGAAGATTAGAGTTTTTGCAAACCCTAATTCAATAAAAAAAAGGATTAGTGATCTATAATGTTCCTACTTGCATTGGTGAGTTAATCTTTGGATTGATGATGAACCCTAGTAGGAATGAATAAAGAAGGAAACAAGAGCACAAGAAGATACAAGATTTAGGGTTTACAAAATCCTAATGGTTGTGTTTCTGGTCGTCATGGAAAAAGCACTAGCAGGTACTATTATTACTTCTTTTTTCTTATTTGATGCTACTGCCTTGAAGAAGATTTGAACTGCTGCTACGAGTTGCTACTGATTGGATTAGAAATTACAACTACTTGGGCACGTTTATATTGACAAGGTGACTTATAACTGCCAAAAGATATGTATACTGCTTGCGTTTATGTTACTACTGTCAAAAGAATACATTATGCTGTATGGTTCTTGATGAAGCAGTTTGGTAGTAGGATAAGAAAGAAATAGCATGTTATGGTTTTATAGATGTGATGAGGTTTATGGCAGTTGAACGTGGTTACTATTAGCGTGGTATCTATCACATGAGTTAAAAGCAGTTTGTGTGTTAATAATGCTTGTTATTAATGTTGCTAACAGATGATGGTTAATACTATTAGCTTTAAGCCCAAGTTGATTAATGCTGCTGCGTTGCTACTTACTACTACTCGCTTAGGTTAAAACTGCCAGCGAAAATGATGGGATCCATTTATGAAAGGTTGATGTTCATATGGGATTTGGAATGGTTTAAGATGCTGCATGTAAGAATCATTTTGGTAACGAGCATGTTGTGATTTGGAAGATGGTATTAATGCTGTTTTCAAGAAGTGTAGGACGTGGTATAATAGTGATGATTATGTTTAGTGGTTTTGATATAGGATTTGCATTGATATGAAATCCATGATTTCTAGGGATTATGTTTGGTTCCTATAATAACTTCCTGCTAATGGTCAACAATGCAATTTCATTGGATGTTTTATATAGTAAGTGAGTTTCTACTGTTGGTGTTCGTAAGTTAGTTTGTACTTGGTATGCGCTTAATTACACATACTATTTTCCATTAAAACGGACTTAAATGACCAAAAACGTACCAAAAATACATTGTATGTGTATGTTTTCACTTATATTGTGCAGGAAACGGATATCAAAGAACAGGACAAAAAACGAAGCTAAAAATGACAAAACCAAGCACGGAATGGAAAAAGCCAAAAAGTCAAAGTCAAAGTGAACCCCGACAAAGCCAAAGTCAAAGCCGAAGCCGAAATAGAAGAAATACTTAATGGGCCAACCCGTACCCATCTAATGGGCCGGGGCAGCCCATTAAGCATTTATATGAAGACCTATATAAAGAGCATGGCCCAAATTCCCTTTTTTATATTTAATGTGGCCCAAACAGTTAACAAGGCCCAAAATCCTTTGACTGTTAACGCTTAACAGCCCAACAACAAACGGCTGTTAAGTCTTATATCATCACATGGGCTATCATTGCAATAAAACCATACAAAATCAAGGACCAAACTTGCCAATTCCTTTAAAACTTTTATCACCACAAGGACGACGCTTGCAATCAAATAATACAACATGAGGGACCAAATGTGCCAAAACCACAAAACCTTTTACCCAGTTAACCAAAATAAGTTTTCCCGCCAATTTTACTATTCCTTCAACCCTGTCAATTTTCACCTCGACTACTGTTCCTACAAATAAAATATCACTCTTAGTCACACCCACCTTAACCCCACTACCTCACATGGGCATCTGCCATGTTTGCAATCCCTTAACGTTTTATTGGACAAGGAAAATCTAAGGATGTGATGATAGAACTTGGGCTCAAAGAAAGATTAATGGCTGAGATTGAGCTTTTGACCTCTCTCACACAACAAACACAGCTGCAAACTCACCTAGTGAAAAAGCACAACAAGTGAAGACCAAGCTTGAAGACTTTTAGTATAAATATTGTAGCTAGTGTAGCTTATGTTTTTTGTCGAATTTTATTTAGTCAAGTCTTGTGTAAACAAAATTTTCCATTTTTAATACTGCAATTTAATTTACTTGTCATTTAAATTTCTGTCCTTTTAAGCATTGTAATTTTTTAAGTTAATGAAATTTTAAGTGTTTTTCTTTAAAAATTGTCATTTACATTACTTGTCTTTTAAATTCAGTTGTTAAGATCTTATATAAGCTTTTGAATCATTAAAAGCTTATTTGTAATTCTGTCTTAAAAATCAAAAATCACAAAAATCTGTCAAATTCAATAGAGCAAGGTAAATCATGGATGGCCTTGGGTTAGTGCTTCTTGGGAAGCTATAGGAAAGGTGTATAAGCTGTTTTGAGAGCTTATTCTCTTGCCAAAAGCTTTGGACACTTGTGAGTTTCATTTTCTTATTTTTCATTTTTTTTGCTTATCTACTGTTCATCTTCTTATCTCTGCTTATTTCCTACTTATTTGTGCTTATTTAAGTTATTTTATGCTTACTTGTCTTTGTTTAATGCTTACATGTCCTTTGTTTAAGTTTTTCTTTAAAACTATTTTTTTAGCTTGAACTGCTTATTGTTGTTTGCTTACTTATAAGTGCTTATTCATGTGCCTTTTATGCTTATTGTTGCTTAATATTAACTGTTGATTATCTGTTTTTCATAAACTTTGCTTAAATTGTTAGAATCCAAGCTTAAACTGAATATTGAACACTTAAAGGGGTGTTTAGGTCAGTGTCTAAAGTGGGTCAAAATAGGTTTTTAAACCATTTAGGTCACTTGGGCAACTTGTATAAGCCTTTTTAAGTTGTTCTTAAGCTGTTTTCAAAAGTTCCAAAGTCTTAAAGTTTGTTTTTAAGTTTGGTCTAAAAGGTGTTTACATCTGTGGGCTCAAAATCAGTTTCATATTGCTTATTTGATTAAGCTTTTAAAACCAGTTTTTAAGTCTTGTTTTTGTGTTGTTATTAATGTTAAAATGCAGTAGGATAGTTGCCTTTTAGTTACTTTTGTTTTATCAAAATCTGTCAAACAAGTTGTTAAGTATCTTTTCTTTAAAAAACTGCTTTTTCAATTTGCTTTTATGGCTTAACCTGAATTTCAAAATAACTTTTGATTGTTGATATAAGTTCTTTGATGTTTAAATTCAATCTGTTTTGAGGTCTCAGGTCCATAAGGTTCTGTTTTCTTAGCTTATTTTAAGCTCAAAAATTGTCATTTTCCAAGTAAAAAAGGTTAAGTCTTGCATAAATTTTAAAAAACAGCTTTTTCATAAGCAAATTTCAAGGTTTATTTGATTTTCAAACTATTTTCTCTTGGCTGATTTTAGTAGCTTATTGTTCAAGCTTTTTAGGGGTATAAGCTGTTTAGCCATAAGGATCCATTTTGTGGCTTAAAAATAAGCCCAAAAGTGTCCCCTAGGCTGTTTGTTAACAATTTTTGCCATTTTGCTCTTTTGATCTTTATTGCTTTTCTGCCTTTTGTTGTTTACTTTCTTTGCTTATTTGTGTTTAGAATTGCTTAATAGGTGTAATACTATATCTGTCTTTAGTTATTTTGACTTTTCATTTGCTTATTTATGCTTAAATAGCTTAATAGTTTAGCCCTTAGTTAGTTAAGTTAAAAAGTAAAAACTGTCACTTAATCTACTTATTTCTGTGCTTATTTTAAGTTTTTGTAAAAAGTTGCTTTTTTAAAGTTCATTATTTTGGCTTATTTTACAAGTTTCAAAAAGAAAAATAAAAAAGGGTTTTTTTCAAAAAGGGAAGCCACATGGTTCGACCTTGTGACCTCCCCTTTACCACACACATGTCCCAAACAACACACACACTAACCATCAGCACCAGTAGGGCCATCTGGCCTTACTTCTCAAAATTTATCCTTTATACTCATTTTGGTCTTTTTGCCTTTTAGCCCCTTTTTAGCTTATTTTTGCTTATTTTAATAAGCAATTTAACCCCCTTTTATTTTTCTTAGATCCAGCACTGTTCAATCTACTTTTCATTAATTTTTTAGATTTTTCCAAGATTGTTTAGTATTTTTAATCAATTTTTCTTATTAAAATTGTTTTTAATTCATAAAACATTATTAAAAAATAAAAAAAATATATAATTTTTTTTAAAATTTTCTTTTATCATTTGACACTTAGGAAAATTAAATTTGCACTCGCAGGGTTAAATTTGTAAATTTTGTTTTTTTAAAGAACGGGTTTAGGATCCCGTTCTTGTTTTTAGGTTTTCAACTTAATTGCTTTCATTTTTAGGTTTTCTTTGCTTATTATCAGTAGAATTAGAATCCAAACCAAAAAAACATTGAACCATTCAAAAACGCAATCACAAACTTAATCCTGATTTTTAATTCACACCTCGACGGGAAACGACCCGGGTGGGTTTTTAGGGTTTTGCTTTGTATAAAAGTGAAATCTTTTGAAAGCCTTACGGAACACTTACCTCTTCTATTATTGATCTTCTCTTTATTACGTATTTATATTTTATATATTTATTATATATATTTATATGTATTAAAAAGGACGAGCCAGTACTGCTAGCATTAAAAGCAGTGAGTTGTTAATACTGCTCGAAGGTTTTTGTACTGCTTGCTTCGTCTGAGAAATTTTTAATACTGCCAATGTCGTCCGAGAAAAGAAGTTTAAACTGTTAGTTCTATCCGATATATTGTTTATACTGCTAGTTTGGTCTGATATCGGGTGACAAAGCATGTTTTTGGTTCTCGGCTGAGTTATGTTTTTGGACAACACACACAGGAAGTTTTTGGTTTTGGTTTACATGTTCTTAACAGATTTAAAGGCTCGTGTTTGAATTGTTTGGATTAATTGGTTACGAAGAAGATTGTTTATGACTTATTTGACGATGAAGTGGAATTATTTAGGTTTGTGTTTTATCATATCTCAAATGGCTAACAACGTTTAGAGATAACTTGTTCGTGCTTACAATGTTGTGACGAAGACTTGTCAAAATCTAGCAAAGGTTTGTGATTTCTCTTATGGTGCTGAAAGCTCACATTTGCTATCACTTAGTACTCAGTGTCTCATAGAAGATGATGATTTTTGTCAAGAGGTTGCGATCTACTTATATTTCACAGATTTATTTATAAGTTTGACATCACGTGGATAGTACAAGACATAAGACACAAGTTTGGGTTATTCTACTTCAGCATCAAGTTCGTTATACTTAGTTTTCTTCATCAGTAATCATTGCATAGAGCCTACAGAATTGAACATTCAAGAAATGGTTAACATATGGGTTTCAGGGGAAGCTTATTGTTAAAATGTTTAACCGTTTACATGCATCATCAAGGTGAAGGTTTTTACTACTGCTAGTCATTATTACTAATGCTAGTTTAAGTTTCTACTGCTCAAGTTCATTTATCTTAAGTCGCGTCATAGAGGGTAATTTGAGTTGTTGGAAGGCTGGATTAGAAGTGTGATAGTGATTTGTGTTGGTCAAGATCAAAGTTGCACATACTGTAGTCCCCTATTTGATTATGACAAAAAGGGGAAGAAGGCATTACAAAGATGATTTGCAACGTGTAGATCCTTGGTGGTATATTTCTATTCTTTCATATATATTAGCTTCAGGGGAAGAAGCTCGTGCTTATCTTGGTTTTGTCATTATCAACTAGGGGAAGATTGTTGGGAATTATATTTGAGTTGATAAGACAAAACATATGAAAGATGAAGGACTTAAAAGACAAAGAAGGAATTCTTCAAAAGATGGAAGATTTTGAAGATTTTAAAGATAAACTTAAATGTTAAAAAGATTTATTAATATCTTTATTTGTTCTTATCCTTTGTAAACCTAATATCTCTAGTATATAAAGAGATATAGGTCGTATAGTTTTTTGTGTGTCAAGATGTAAACACCAGAAAAGTGTGTGTGTGTGTCTAGGCGTCAAGTCCTCTAAGTGGACGCCTAGAATTTGTGTGTTTCAGCCTCAAGAATCTTATGATTCCTGTTAGATTAGGTAACCGTTCTACCATTTGATCAAGGTAGAATTGGGGCTTGTAGTAGTCATGTATCATAGAAGATAATGATGAAAAACCTTGTGTTAATAACAATGATTCTATGTATTGAATATTCTGCCTTTGTTATTAATTTATCCTAGATATAAGATCTAAACAATCTGAGCTTAAACGATTCTTTAGGCTTCCATAACTTCTAGAGCATACTCTTTAGGTTTCCACAGGCCATCGCATGGAAAATTTCTGACATTAAGGGTATCGACCCTAGTTTTTGTACTCACAAGATCTTAATGGAGGACGACTTCAAACCGGCAGTTCAACATCAAAGAAGGGTGAATCCAAAAATTCATGAGGTTATCAAAAAGGAAGTTATCAAACTCCTTGATGCCGGATTGATTTACCCTATCTCTGATAGTCTGTGGGTGAGCCCCGTTCATTGTGTGCCTAAAAAAGGTGGCATGATCGTAGTTGAAAACGAAGATAATGAATTAATACCCACTATGTTAGTTATGGGATGGCGAGTTTGTATTGATTACCGAAAGCTTAATGATGCCACTCGTAAAGACCATTTCCCGTTGCCTTTTATGGACCAAATGCTAGAACGTTTAGCAGGGAATGAATACTATTTCTTTTTAGATGGATTTTCTGGATATTTTCACATTCCAATTGACCCGCAAGACCAAGAGAAGACCACCTTCACTTGCCCTTATGGGACGTTTGCCTACCGGCGTATGTCTTTCGGCTTATGTAATGCTCTGGGCACGTTTCAAATGTGCATAATGGCCATTTTCCACGACATGATCGAGGAAACAATGGAGGTCTTCATGGACAATTTCTCTGTCATCGGGGATTATTTCTCGTCTTGCCTCCCCCATTTAGGCAAAATACTAAAATGGTGTGAAGACACTAACTTAGTTCTAAATTGGGAGAAGTGCCATTTCATGGTTAAAGAGGGTATTGTCCTCGGCCACAAAATTTCAAAATCCAAGATTGAGGTCGACAGAGCTAAAGTTGATGTTACAGCTAAACTCCCTCATTCGACTTCCGTTAAAGGCGTTCGAAGTTTTTATGTCACGCCGGGTTCTATCGTCGATTTATTCAAGATTTTTCTAAAATCGCCCGGCCAATGATCCATCTTCATGAAAAAGAAACCCCGTTTATTTTCTTGAAAGAATGTATTGAAGCATTTAATATACTTAAGAAAAAGTTAACCGAAGCCCCAATTTTAGTTGCCCCCGATTGGGACCTACCATTTGAAATTATGTGCGACGCTAGTGATTATGCAGTAGGTGCAGTCTTGGGGCAACGTAAGACCAAAAATTTTCAGCCTATACACTATGCAAGTAAGACCATGATGGATGCTCAAGCACATTACACGACTACAGAAAAAGAATTATTAGCCGTGGTGTATGCTTTCGAGAATTCTGGCCTTACTTAGTCTTATCGAAGACCATAGTGTATACGGACCACTCGGCTCTCAAGTATCTTCTTGCTAAACAAGATGCTAAGCCGAGATTGCTCAAGTAGATTCTTCTACTCCAAGAATTTGATGTCATTATTCGTGATAAAAAAGGAGCGGAAAATCTCGCGGCTAATCATTTATCAAGATTAGAAAATCCTCATCAAGGTGATCTCGAGAAAAAGAAATTATCGAAACATTTCCTCTCGAGACCCTCAGAATGATATCTTTTCATGGTGATTCTAGTACCCCATGGATTGCCGACATTGCAAATTACCATGCGGGGAATTTTATAGTAAAAGGGATGTCGTCCTAACAAAAGAAAAAAATTCTTTAAGGATGTTAAGCATTATTTTTGGGATGACCCCTACTTGTTTAAGATTTGTGCGGATCAAGTGATTAGGCGATGTGTTCACGGCCAAGAAGCCGTTGATATCTTCATGGCTTGCCATAATGGACCCACTGGGTGACATCATGGTGCAAACTAAACCGCTAAGAAAGTCTTTGATTCTGGTTTCTATTGGCCAACAATTTACCGTGATGCCCATGACATGGTAACAAAGACGGAAAGAGAGTAGTGTGAAGCTGTCAACGTCAAGGAAAATCTCACAAAAAGATGAAATGCCTCAAAATGCAATTCAAGTATGCGAGATCTTTGACGTGTGGGGCATCGATTTTGTGGGATCGTTCCCATCTTCTCAAGGGAACAAGTACATTCTCGTGGCCGTTGACTACTTGTCTAAATGGGTTAAAGCGAAAGCGCTCCCCACTAATGATGCCCGAGTTGTCGTTAAATTCTTAAAATCTCTCTTTGCCTGATTTGGAACTCCTCATGCTATAATTAGTGATCGCGATACTCATTTTTGCAATGACCAATTCGCAAAAGTCATTCTTAAGTATGGAGTTACTTACCGTCTTTCTACCGCGTATCATCCACAAACGAGTGGACAAGTGGAGGTTTCAAATCATGGTTTGAAACGTATCTTAGAAAGGACCGTAGGTGAAAATCGTGCATCATGGTTCGAAAAGTTAGATGATGCATTATGGGCCTTTCGTACCGCATTCAAAACACCCATCGGGTGCACTCCTTATAAGCTAGTGTACGAAAAGGCTTGTCATCTTCCTCTCGAGCTTGAACAAAAGGCTTATTAGGCCGTGAAACATTGTAATTTTGACCTTAAGACCATGGGTGATCACCAGAAAGTTCAAATGAATGAATTAAATGAACTTCGGGATCAAGCATACGAGAACTCTTTAATCTACAAAGAGAAAACGAAGAGGATTCATGACTCTAAGATTAAGAACCGTGTTTTCAACGTTGGTGATCGATTTATTCTCTTCAATTCTCGATTAAAGATCTTCTCAAGCAAGCTCAAAACCCGTTAGACCGGATCGTTCATCGTTGCTCAAGTTTTCCCTTTTGGAACCATCGAGTTATCTCAAAACAACGGACCAAATTTCAAGGTGAACAGTCATAGACTCAAGAACTACTTTGGAGGGGACATACCACCGATGGTTGTCCCGGATCTCCAAACCTTCCTCATGGACCACTAAATTCGGGGTTGAGTCAGGCTCGTGACTCGGTTAACAAAAATAAGCGCTTTGTGGGTGGCAACACATGCTTATCCTTAGTAGTAGTAATATGAATAAGTATGATGAGAGGAGGCTCGCCTCTTCTTTTCTCGTGTTTTGTGTTTTGTTTTTTATGTCCAGGATTGCCCCGGATTATGAAGACTCTCGTGCTCATGGTTTTGTCCATCGTTCACTCGATCTTCAATCCTTCGCATGCTTATATATGGGAATCCGATATCCTAGATCTTATTGATTAACGTTTATCTATTAGCATAATTAATAAACAACTTTAGATTTGCATAAAGACCCCTTAATATTTAGATTATGCCTTGAAATTAGTATGGGGGTGACAGTCTCACATAGAGAACAATGTGTAGTTTTAGTATGAGGGGATCTTTCGATTTGATCTTACTTGCATTTGCCTTGTCTTCACGTAACCCCGTTTTACCACCAAAAATAGCAAAAATAAGCCAAAATTATTTTTTTTTCAAAATTAGAATAAGTGTTTTGACATGTTGTTTTGTCTTTTTAAGAATAAATTTTGACTTGATCGAGCATGTTACGCTCTAGCTTGCTCCTTAACTTATATAAATTTAAGCTTTTGCTAGTCTTTTATACAAGAAGCTTTAAAACGTGAATTCTAGCTTGAAAAAGCTAATAGTTTTGCAAGTTTCCATAATAGACTTTAAATATGCAAAGCTTGTTTTATTAGACTAAGCATTCGCGGATCTTCTTAGTAAAGATTTTTAATTTACGAAGAACGAGAAATGATAGAGTTTTATATAAGTTAGATGCTAAACATAGAGTAGTTGGATCTCTTTCAAGCTCATAGAGGTTAATTATGGCTTTTTGCTCGCATCAGCTTAATAAACTTTATATAATTGTTGAATAAATAAAGTTACTTTAGGATTTTGCGATTCTTAGTTTAAATTCACTTCGTAGAGATTCCTTCTGGTGAAAGTAAGGTACACATCGAGGTTTTGTCAGTGTTGTAGGGAAATAGGCTACCGATTCCTGACGGCTCGCTACCGTTGTCTAGGTAGTTAAAAGACCACAGGACTTGAAATTTGGCTATAATAATAATTATGTAATAAACCAAAGCCGAAATAAGACCACTACCTCTTGCCGGCTCACAACCGATGTGGTAGTCGTTTAAAGGGTGGAGGTAATAATATAATAAAAACTGTGGGCTGATAAAAAGTTTACTACCTCTTGCCGGCTCACAACCGATGTGGTAGTCGTTTAAAGGGTGGAGGTAATAATAATAATAATAAAAACTGTGGGCTGATAAAAGTTTACTGCCTCTTGCCGGCTCACAACCGATGTGGCAGTCTTCTAAATAAGGCACATAGTAATAATCCGAGACTGATAAAAGTTTGCTGCATCTTGCCGGCTCACAACCGATGTTGCAGCCTTCAAAAAGGTCGAGGATCACCGAGGTCGAAATAAGACTCCTGGACCATGGTCGGCTCGCATACCGATGTGGCAGTTGTTTAAAGGACCAAGGTTTAATAATGTTGCAATAATAATAATAATAAAGCCAAATTTCGACTCCGGGGTTATCTAAAAAGGATAACCCCTAAATCGTGCGAAATTAGAACCTTAATGTGGACCTTATTCTCACCATATCGTCTCTTTAGGAAAGGATTTCAAACTAATTGTGGTCTAAACCGGGTTTACTTTATATGAATAAGACATTAATTTATTTGTCACAAATAATAATAATAAAATCTTTAGAGGATTTAGGAAATAAGGAAGCAGAAAGTAGCTATGCATACACAATTAGCTTTTATGAGTAGTGTTAGCATCTTAACTTGTATATAACAATGATTTTGTTTTTAAGCTTGGTTTGGGGCGGGTGAAAAATTAAAGACGATGAATTTATCCTTTTAATGTTACTTGTTCCGTGAAATTATGATATGTATGAATGTTAATAAATGCATTAAAAATGGTTAAACGGGGGGCTTTCCAAAACTAGTGATTTCTTAATCCTCTTAGATGAACACTTAGCTACTTTTTGAAGTATTTAGTCTAAGGGGGATTGAAATTTTTGGTTTTCTAAGTGTGTATTTATGACATTGCATGAGGACACGGCAATAGCTTAGTATGTGAGATTTTTGATATGTGTCTAATCACATATCATTTCACCTTACTAAAATAGGCTTAAAAGACTAAAAATACATGAAAAATGCAGTGTATATGTGTGTTTTGTCAATTGTGTCTTGCATGTAACGGATATTCAATAAAAGGACAAAAATAAAGCAAAACAGACAAAACCGAGTACGAGAATGGAAAGAGTGCAAGAAATTAAAGACGAAGGCGTATACATCCTTAACGGGCCAACCCGTACCCATTTTATTAGGCCGGGTCAGCCCATTATCTTTGTATCTATATTAACCTTTAAACCTAAGTCCAAACTCATTTATAAATATCCATTTTAATCTTAATCTAGTCCAAAACACCATTCCTGGCCCAAGTGTATTAACCCAAACCTAAGTCAAAACAGATAAAACATTGGTCAAATATTATTGTGTATCCATCCTCCCCCCTCCCAATTTTACTTAACAGCTCACCAGGGTAAAAGCCTCCTAGTCCCACGCATCAAGTACTTATAGAAGGGCAACTCCTGACACCTCTGACACCCTCTATAGCCACGCTGGCAATCCCACACCCTCCCACTGGTCAATCATGCATGTAAGCAATCTAACAGATGAAAAGATTAGCATTAAGAGGCGGTTATTGATCAATGGCCAATATTAGAAGATGAGAACGCTCCTGGAAGGCTAGAAGGTTCTTCTCTCCCCTATAAATAGAGGGCTAGATCACACATTAGGGGTGTGTAGGTTTTAGCTTAAGCTTTTGTAATTTTGTAGCGTTTTAGTAGCTTATGAGTTTCTTTTCATGTCATTTACTTTTCCAAGCATTGTAATCCGTTAAATTTTCAATAAAAGTCAGTGTTCATTTAATTTCATGTTTTAATTCATGTTTTTCCTTAATGCAATTATGGTTTAATTTGTTCATAATCTCCTAATAAGCTCTTAAAGGCTCTTTATTACTTCAAAAGTTTGCTTGCATTCAGTTAAGCCTTTACAAGCTTAACTGAGTTTGTTTTTCACTTAAATTCTCCCCTAAATTACCTCAGCTTTTGTTTTGGATGATAAGCCAATTATGGAAGGGCTTATAGACCTCACCAGCTTGTTTCTAACTAGCTGGAGCTTGTAGATATGCTCTTTAGAGCATTATCACATCCCGGTTTGGTTGGGATCAAGGTACACTTCATTTTCACCCTTATTTAGCTTAATATTGTTTAGCTTATAGATATGCTTATTATTGCTTAAATCTCTGTTAGTTTGTGCTTATTTGTCCTTTATTTGCTTAGTGCTATATCTGTTTTCTATTATCTAAGCCTAATTCAGCCTTTTATCATTTAAAAATGCAAAACCAGTATTTAAGGGGGTGTTTGGCACAAGCAGCACTAACACTTGTTAATGCTGCCTAAACCACTTTGTCCTTTTAATCAGTTTTAACCAGCTTAAACTTGGTCTATAAGTCAGCTTTTATAAGTTTCTAAAGTTTAAAAATAAAGTTTAAGGTTCAAAGAATCCATGGTTTGAATCTGTGGTTTTCTAGTTTGATAACCAAGCTTATTTGTTTAGAATTTGATTAAGTGCTTGTAGGTGTTGTTTTCTTTCTTGTTTTTAGGCTCAAAATGCAGTAGAATATAGTTGGTATAAGTGTACAATTTTCTTGTTGGGTTAAGTCAAATTCTGTCAGTTTTCAAGTCCATTTACCAAAGTCTTAAAAGCCACTTTTCAATAGCAATTTTTAAGTTAGATTTAGCTTGTTTAATGGTATGAAATTGATAACATAAGCTCATTAGATATCAAGCTTGATCTGTTTTAGCTTTTTGAGTTTTTACATCAGCTTTTACTAGCTTAAAGATAGGGGTGCATGATATGTGTGAAAACACATACCCATTTTATATCAAAATGACCCATAAAAGACAAAATTATGCTTTAAATGCTTGTATATTGCTTGTTTTGTCTTTGTGATTGTGTAGGTACGGATATTGCAAAAATCTCAAGAAAATGGTTAAAACCGAATAATAACGAACACGGGAACGGAATTGAGTGTGCAAAAGCTGGGAGAATGCTATCAAAGGTCAACAAAAGTTAACTCATGGTCAATAGTGGTCAACCATAGAAAGACAAAACCTAAAAATTCCAAATCAGTCCCTCAAAGTTATCCAAATTGCAAAAATGGTCCCCTTAACCCTAACGGTGTTAACTCTTTTAATTATAAGAGTTAACACCCGTTATCCCTTATAACAATACCAAGCCCGAGCCCAATCTAATACACCCGGCCCAAAATCCTTTTATAAGTCCAAGTCAAACTCTGGGTAAAAGAAAAGTCAAAACTCACACTTTTATAAGAGGTAAAACGCGGGATGAACAGTTTTAACTGTTCATCATCTTCCCCGTTTTACCTCAAGCTCAAATCAAGGGGTAAATCCAAATTGGCTACGTGGCTAGTCAATTCAAGTGATAAAGACTGCCTTGGCAAAGTTACACATCACCAATCGCTCTTATTGGTGGAAACCCACAAGGAGAATGCCACGCGGATGCAAGGAAACACACCAAGGGCTAGATTTTTACACTAAAAGACTTGAAAAAGAAGCATAATGGCTCTGATACACGGAATGCCACGTTGGCAATCCGTGTACTCACCAAAGTGATCCAACGACTCAAATTATGACTCAATGATTGGAAGTTATTTGAGTGCCGAGATCAAGACAAGGGGAGAGAGGCTAGAAGACCTAGAAGCATCTTTGGCAGGCTATAAATAGCCCTCACTCACTCATACACCAAGGGATCTTCTTTTTATCTAGTTTTTAGCTTCTAGAATTTTTAGCTTATGTAATGTTAGCTTTTAAACTTTAGCTTTAGCTTTTCAAATTCAGTAATTGTAATCTTTTTTTCAATACATTGTAATCCATTTTCTAGTTAATGAAATCAAAGTTCACTTTTACTAAATCTGTCATAAGCTATCAATAAGCTTAAATGTTTAGTTATTGTTTGATAAGCTTCTAATAAGCTCTTATTAGCTCTTTGAGTCTCTAAGCTCAAATTGAGCTTAATTCAGTCATCTAATTTACTTAAATCCTTAAAATCAGTTAATTACCCTTGCTTAATGGATTTTGGACATTTGGATGATAAGCTAATCATGGAAGAGCTTATGAGACCCTTACCAGCTTATCCTTGGATAAGCTAGAGCTTGTAGACATCTCATTGAGCCTTGATTGCCTTTGTTTAGCTAAGGCTTTTGTAAGTTCTCTTTTAATTTCAAGTAATTTAGCTCTAATCTTGTTTACAACTTTTCGGGTTAAGATTATTGGGCTATCAGGCCCAATAAGCTTGAATAAGCATAAATAAGCTCACCCGAGCTTATTTTTTAGCTTAACAGTTTTTATATAGCTTAATTAAGTCAAATAAGCGTTATGTGCTTATTAAAATTCTTAATTGGACATTTTAATAGGCTTATTAGACCTTAACGGTCCAATAAGTTCCTTAAGCCTAAATAAAGCTCATGAGCTTATTTACAAGTGTCCTAGCTTATTGGCTTATTGGAGCTTAACTTTGAATCGTAATGCCACTTGTTAGAATTTAATTGGGTTTCAAATACGATTTTTACAAGTTAAGGGACTAAAAGTGTCACCAATTTGCCAAACTTGAGGGTTAAAAACTGCCAAAAAGTTGATTTTTCAATGTCTAGGGACTGTTTTCGAAACTTTTGAAACAAAAGGGGTAATTTTGGAAAGTATATAGGACCAAAAGGGTTTAATTTGTAACGTTGAAGGACACAAAAGTGTACAAGTGAAAACTTTAAGGGTTGAAAATGTAAATAGTATATATTTTTCATAAACATAGGGGCTGTTTTGAAATTATAGAAAACCCTAGGGTATTTTTATTAAACGGAAAGTGATTTTAATAAACACTTATGAATCGACAAGCGTTATAATATTAGTCAGGTATTATACGAGTTTAAAAAATGACGTAATAAAATATGATTATTTATTAACATTACTTATACATTTCCATGAAGAGCACTATCACGTTAATGACAATATCAATAAACATGTGCAACCACCACACCAAGATGATAACTGTACTATTACACTAGAAGATTGTAGTTTTATACATTAAGTCTTTTGCCTAAACTTGTAGACTAAGACTGGCCGTATTTGCTTAGGTTTTGAGGTGTGATTCATTTAGCCTATACATGGTTATAATTTATCATTCACGGGACTACTACTGAGGTGAGTTCATAGCCTTCATATTTTCAATTATTTAAATGATTTACATCTTTTGGGGTGTTTGCAGAACATGCTTTGTTTTGACAATGGGACGCATTGTGTCATTTTATACTTGATTTTGTGTTTGCCTAGTGGAGAATAACCCACTGAGCATTTTATCATGAATTTAATTGCTAGATTGCGGCGCAAATGTTTATAAATAGATCTATTTGGGATGTATGTCCCCGTTTGGGTGGAGTAGTGTCACTGTTGCCTGTTAACGGGGATCAAAAAACGTTTATACCATGTCGGATCGGGTTGTTGTGGGTTAGAACATCATTCATGGCAAATGTTGCATTTTATTGCATTCATAAAGTCGAACTTCATTGTCATATGCTTAGGAAATACGTAATTTACTTTATGATGTTTGCATTGTTGCTTAATCATATACTTGGAATCTTGCGGTCCTACTATTTAATCCTATATAACTATAATTCACCAAAACTTTTGCTTGATGTTTTAGCATGTTTTTCTCAGGTCATTAAGGCACAGGTGACAAGTATTACATTGGGGGTACTCTATGGAGCGTCAATTTTAAAGATTTAGGGCGTATTACATTTTGGGGTCAGTTTGTTCTTAAACCAAAATCTTTATTATGTTGTCATAACAATTTTGAAGCATGAGCTTATTAATGAACAAGTATTTTATTTAAATCCAATGTATTTTTTATAAACGACACGTTTAGTGGTCGTTTCATATACATGTGCTATTGATTTATGAAGTAACGCCCTTGGATATTCAACATTCCGCTGCTACCCAAATTTGGGGGTGTTACAAGACTCGTATCTATGGTTCCTTTCAGGTATCGAAAGATTCACTTAACTGCATGTAGGTGCTTTTTGGTAGGCTTTTCCTGATATCGGGCACACATGCACACTGCAAATACAAGGCCTGGTCTGCTGGATGTAAAATACATGAAGGAACCAATCATCCCACAATAAATTGTAGGATCGACTTGTTTTCCCTGTAGATCTTAATCCAGTTTACTTTTGTTCCACCATAAAGGTGTCCAACGGGGATTCACTAGATAGCATACATATATGTGTATTATCTAGAGGCATAGTTAGACTGGTTAATAAAGATGCCTCTAGGACTTTGAGAAATCTAAAGTCCTAGAAAGAACGACATTTTGCCTATCATCAACATCTTAAATTTAAAAGTCATTATTTTAGCAAATTCATCACACATAGCAGGTTTAGTAAAGGCAAAAATTATATCGTCGACATAAATTTGTACCAATAAGATGTCGCGGTCTGCTTTCCTTATGAACAGAGTAGGATTGACTGCACCCTTAGAGAATTTTTGTAATAGAAAAAAACTAGACAGCATATCATACCACGCGGCGTGGCACTTTTTAAGACCATTTAGTGCCTTTTTAAGCCGTACACGCTGAATTTGGCTTGTCTTGATACTTCGCATTCCTTCTGCGTTTGAGGAGAACATGAACTACTTACGCGCTGCTCGTAATCTCAAGAAAAGCTGTTTTAGCATCCATCTGATAGATTGTCATATTCTTGTTGGCAGCATTAACAATGAAGATACAAATGACTTCTAGTCTGGCAACTGGTGCAAACGATTCTTCGAAGTCTATCCCCTCTTCTTGTCTGTATCCTTTAGCAACTAATCGAGCCTTGTTTTTGAGTACACTGCCACACTCGTCTTTCTTGACTTTGAAGATCCACTTCAATTTGATTAACATAACAAGATCCGGACATGGTACTAATTCCCAGACTTATAGTCTCTCAAATTCATGTATTTCTTTTGCATAACATCAATCCAGGAGGATTTATAGCAATGATTCTTTAAAAACTATTGTTGCTTTCTTGTGAGAAAAGGCATCGAAAGAAACACCACATAGCGTCTCGTCTTAAGGTTGCTTTCTTGCTAAGATGATGCGAGAAGGTTCTCGCTACCATTTGCTATTAGATGATTCTTAGTCCATTTACCAAGAAGTTCAAATGGAGTATGGGATGGTCGCACATTAGATGACAATCCTTGAGAAGTCGATTCTTCATGAAGAGTTTCATGAAGAGGATCATCATGAAAATGTGGTGTTTTAGGTGATTCTTTAACACCTTGTGAGATAATTAGAGAGTGTTCGTGTTCTCAAGTTGATGAAGTGCTTGCAAATGGTGCATCCTGTTCAAGAGAAGTGATAACAGTGGTGAACCGTGTTAGAATCAACTGTCTTCGTAACAGCGCCGCGGGACTGTGAAGAAACAACACTTGGTGGAGGGTTTGGGTTTTTGTTTGGTTGTTTGTGGGTCACGTCGTTTCTTTTAAAGAATTCATCAACATATGGTTGGAACAAGATATCTCATTCATTCTTATGTCGGTTAGAAATCTTAAGGTGGTTTGAGGAATAGGATTTGGTACGGTCTTGAACAAAAGTTTTGTTCTCCAAGTGTCATATACTTGAAGGCGCGGGTTCCTAAACTGAACTGTTCAAAAGACATCGCTGTACGATCATCAAACGTGACATGGATTTGTTTCTTGAAATACAAGTAAGGTTCTTTTGTTGTAGATTCAGAAGGCTTTCTTTGCTAGAGCATACCCAACAAAAATACCAATATCAGCCTTTGCTTTTAATTTACCTAAATCCTCACTATAATTTGTCGGATAACATAAGGAACCAAAGACATGATGTTCTAACCCAAAAACCACCTTCACTTCATGCTTTAATAAGAAAAACAAGATGAGAAGATAAAGAAAGAATTTTAGAGAGAGAGACTAGAGAGAGAAAGTAGAAAGAAAATGAGATAGTTGATTACCTTGCACACAAAAATACAAATGAGACCAACACCCTCTCCATCCTTGGAGAGGGGTATTTATAGTTAAGACTAAAAGGCTTGCATGCCTTTAGTAATTCTACGGGTCGGGCTCGGGTTTACTTGGGCTTTCGCCCGATACACGTGACCGATTAGATTACAAATAAGAGCCCGTTTACCCGTTTAGCCTATTACAACGTATATTAATTTAATGACCGAGACCTAATATAGTTATGAACGAACTTCTATTGTTCGACTCAATATTTTGAGGCTAACAATCTCCCCCGAAGTGAGTTCATTGTGACACTCCTTCATGAGATCAATGAGATTGCTTTTGTCATTAAGCTCTTGTGATCTTTGTCTCTGTCTACATTTTAGGCTTGTTCCTTCATGCTTTGTAGTCTTTGATCTTGAGCCTTTGTCATTGTCTTTAGACTTCGTCTTTTCCGTCCGAGATCTTTAAATCTTTATCCTTTCGTCTTGATCGTCTTTTCCACCTTGCGATCTTGTGTCTTGACCAACATGCTCGTACTTTGCATCACCTTGAATGCTTGCTAACAATCTCCCTTGATAGACTTGATATCTTTGAAGGAAGATCTTGTATATCAGAGTTTGTGTGGAAGTCTTTGTCTTAAATTCTTAAGCTTTCATGATTCTTGAATCTTGATGCTTATAGAATGTCTTTGTAGAGTGAGCATGAGCATGTGGTAATGAATCCGACTTCAGCTGGAATGAGGCATCACCATCTCCATCTTTATGTATCCTGAATTAAAACAGTTAGCAATAAAGCGGTTCTTGTGGCGGTATATTGGCTGTGTCATTCTGTTTCAGAATTTGGTTAGATTAACCTATGGTTAAATAGGAACCGTTCTACTCCTCTATAATAATTTACCTTGTGACAGGTAGATTCAAAGAATCTCCTTTGATTAGGGTTTCCAGCTCAAAGCGTAGGATCTTCTAACACAGATGTATTAGATTTGCATGCTTGCTAGTTCTCTATTCCGGGAAGTCTCAAAGCAGACAATACGGTAAGAGTGAATCAGATAGTTACTTTCTTTCTGATTATGTTTTGTCAATCCATTTACTGGGACCGTTATCGTTATCCAAGTAGACACAAGCTTTGATTCATAAGAATCTCGTAAGTCACCTACCGCAGTGCGTTTGATGATGACAATCGAATGATTTCCATGTCATTGTGAATACTTAAAGAGTATCACTCTTAAATGTTTGCAGAATCACATAGGATAATGAGTTAGGACGCTTGTTTCAATCAGCTCTTGTGAAACTTATGATGTTCAATAAGTGTTTGTCATGGAATGTGTCCTAATGAGATTTATTTGATGATCTCTTGGCTCTAGACTCGATTAGTGCATTTTGTTTTTTAGTAAATGGAGGCTGAAGCACACTGCCACCTATTCAATATTAACTAACTCGGAGTGAGAAAGTCAATAGAAGTCGTGTGTATCTCCGTGACAAATGAGACAAGTTTTTTTTGAGAGAAACCCGAATGGCTGGGAAGGGTTGTGCATTGCATCACTGGGTCCATGATGTCGTCTTTAATGTCAACAATCAACATTGTGATTCTGACAGCATATGTATTGACCCGGTTTCTGCCTTTAGTTGTGTGGAGGGCTACTTTCTTTAGACCCTTTATCCATACATTTATTTTTAATTCTTCAACCCCTTCAATGCTTACCAAGGCGTCATTACTAACACCTTGTTGTGATTGTTCCTGTGTTAGCTCAATCTTAGTCGGCATTCTTCCCTTATACACATTCATCTCCAATCATACCTAAGGACTGCTATTTCTAACTATGGAGTGTCCTTGGGTAGATCCCTCTAGTTCTGGTTGGATCATAGAATAAATACCTAACCTTACCACCTTATGACTTCAGAATCGTCATGAAATAAGATGTTGTAGGGTATGAGATCGTAACCATAAAACCTTTTTTGAAGAGTATCAAGCACTTTGAGTCGATAAGATCACTTAATATTTCAAGATCCATTTTTTAAAATACATTTCTCCCTTTTTTTTAAGATACTTAATGCACTTAGTTCTTGAAAACTTTTTTGATTAAATTTGTCTTGAATATAACCATAGGGAAAATCTTTTACGTATCATGAGATTACATGGAACATAAACTTGCTCCCCCTCAATTTTACATATGTTTGACGATACCAAGGTGTAAAATGAATTTAATAATTGAGGTTGGAACAATTAGTCTCTTATAAACTATCATTCTATTGAATTGTCATTTTTATCTTGTTGTAATCATTAAGAGACTTTTTCGCGAATGGTTTGAATTACATAACACACGGTCGTGAGGAGATTGATGTATCCAACTTTAATGTTGTTTTTCAGAAAAAACTTCCCCCTTGGAAATGTTGGACGTGTTGAAAAACATACAATTTTTGGAAAGATTATTATTCGTTCAGTGAGAAATTCTTGAAAAAATTGTGTTCAACATTTTGAAAAAACAATCATGTTAGAAGACTTCTCTTCCAACTCTAAGGGAAGCGAACTTCATTGCGTACACTATCCGTTTTCTTGGTTTTAAAACTTTGAATTTCTGAAGAACAGCTCAAAAAGACCGAGAAAAGTTGGAATTTCTCGTTGTTAGGATAAAGTTATCTTTATAGATAAACTTTTTTTTATTTGAAGTCCGGGTTTACGTTAATGATATTTGCACATAAGCCATCAAGAAAAATTAGAAATGACATGTTTTGAAAGCATTTGAAACTCCTGTTCGAACTTCATTTACACGCCCATGTCGATATTAATCAACATTTCTAGGTACGTAAATGTTATCGATTCCAAGAGACATGTCGAGAAGAATATTTTTTGAAACATTTTCTGATTTTTTTTTTGATTTTGTATTTTCTTTTTGAAATTTTATATTGTTGTATTTTTATTTTTTCAAATATGACATGGTGATGTTGATGAGGCATCAAGCTGAGTTCATTTGTCAGAACACTCAGTTATGCTGGAGTCAAACATCTCATACCAATTCGTCTGGACGTTGTTACTGAAACACGTCTTCGGGAGTGCTTTTGGTAAAAACATGTCAGCCAATTGGTATTCAGTTCTGACAAAGTACAATTCAATTATACCATTTTCAATCTGTTCTTTGATGAAATGATATCAAGTATAGATGTGCTTGGTACGGGAGTACTGCACGGGGTTGCATGATATTGCTAGGGACTGACTGTGTTTGCAAATACATGGTTATTACTTTGTATGTAGTTGAAGCCATATTCTTAATCAGTGTTAGCATCCCACATTACTTGAGCACAACTTACAGATAACGCAAGTATTCGCCTCTGTGGGATGACATTGCAGTACAGTCCTGCTTCTTTGACATCCAAACTGACTAGTTATCACTAGGTACTGTGTTCTCCAGAAGCTGCTTTTGCGAGTATCAATGCAACCGGCATGATAGGACCATCTTGAAAAAGCTGATAGTTTAAAGCCAGAACCTTCGGATACCAGAGTCCATGTGAATGGTTTCCTCTTAAGTATCGGAAAACAGATCCTTTTAACTCTTTGAGGTGCTTTTCAGTTGGTCTTGCTTGATATCTTGACAATAAACATCAACTTGCACTATGGTATGGTCTACGATATGTCAATTACATGAGTCGACCCGATTTTTGCTTACAGGCATCAGTTTGGTCTACGGGTTCACCACTCAAGTCTGCATCTAATTTAGGTTTCGTAGCCATTGGTGTACCAATGCTTTGTCGTTTTTCCATACCATGTTTTTTCAGAATCTCTAAAGTATATTTGCCTGTTTGATAAAATAACGAGTGGGGATGGTGGATATGAAGTCCTAAAAAGAATTTCATTTCCCCCATTAAGGACATCTCAAATCTACAGTGCATTAATTTTTCAAAACGTTTTGAAAATTTAGGGTTTGTGGAACCAAAAATAATGTCATCAATGTAAATTTGCACCAGTAGAATGTCCACCCCGTATTTTATCATGAATAGGGTTGGGTCAATTGATTACTTAGTAATACCTTTGGAAATTTAGGAATTTTGAGAGTTCATCATACCAGGCTCTCGGAGCTTGTTTTAATCCATATAGAGCTTTCCTTAGACGATAAACTTTGTCTGGATGATCAGGATCAACGAATCCGTCTGGTTGTGTAACATAAACCTCCTCCTTCAATAGACCATTAAGAAATGCTGTTTTCACGTCCATCTGATAAATTGGAAAAGTCTTGTGTGTAGCATATGCGACAAAAATCCTGACAGCCTCCAAGCGAGCAACTGGAGCAAATGATTCTTCAAATTCCAATACCCGCTTCCGAGCTTAACCCTTTTCTATAAGTCGTGCTTTGTTAACCGATTATAGTAGGTCTTCATCCTCTTTTGTTTTGCCTAACTCACTTTAGATTGATATGTTCTTGCCAAAAGGTTTTGTCAACCGAGTTCCAGACTGTGTGTCTCTCAAACTGATGGAAGTTCTTCCTGAATTGCTTCTATCCATACAGAAATCAGCTTTGCTTCTTAATTGTTTTTCGGTTCAACATTACTCACGAGTGAGTGTGAACTACACATCTTCAGGATCTGTTGCAAGTTATCGTCTAGTGGCACTGGCTTAGATGGATTGCACAAACTTGAGTTAGCGCGGTGATCTTTCTATCCATGGGTATCGGAATCTTAAGGTTGATTATAAGTTATGCAACATTTGAATTACCTTTATTGCGTGAGGAAGACGTCAGCATTTTCTTGTAACTGGTGTACAGATAAGGATTGGTAATTCTGCTTTGATTATCATTGTTTTCCTCAGCATGAACATGTGTAGGAGTTGATGGGTTCTGATGAAGGTAGTGATTATTCATGAAGGGTGTGTGTTCGTGTGTGAGCAGAATTATCGGTAGGAGAAGAAAGACTGTTGACACGAGAAGTACCATCATTGAAAAATTTTGTACTCAAAGGACCGAAAAGATGATTCCAAACCGTTGTGATGGAATGTTGTTATCTGCTTAAAGGGAGCAGAATACATTTTGTAGTTCTGGTTGCTGGGTCAGGGTTGTCACTAATCTGACTCTTTTGTCGTTTGGGTGAACCGATGCCTGAAGTGTTATTAGCAACAGACGTCTCTGACATCTCTTTGATCTCATCAAATCTGAGATGGATGGATTTAACTATCAACCTTGTTCTCTTGTTGTAGACACGATATCCCTTTGACTGAGTGGATTATCCTACCAAAATACACGGATCCCCTTTTTATTTCATCTTATCTAAATTTTCACCATCTCTTGTTAAGTAACAAGTGCAACCAAAGATGTGAAGGTATTTAATTGAGGGATTTTGTTGTCATTATATGATGTGATATGCCGTTTTAGCTTGAGTTGGGATGGATGTTTGATCTGTTTTTGAGCTATAGCATGCGGTTGCAATTGCTTTAGCCCAAAAGAATAAAGGAAGTTTAGAAGCCAAAAGCATTGTTCGAGCAGCCTCAACGAGAGTGCGGTTTCGTCTTTCAACAACGCCGTTCTGTTCAGGTGTTCGAGGAGTAGAAGTTTGATGCTCAATTCCTTCTTCTTTTTAAAGGATGATTTAAGGGTCTTGTTTAAGAACTCAGTTGCCTTGCCAGTTGCGAACAGATATTACTAGGGCTTTGAAGATTTCTTTGGGATTCATCGTGAGAAGTCTTTTAAAACTTCTGGTGTTTCATCATTGGAACATAGAAAGAGAGTCCAAGTGTATCTGAAGTAGTCGTCAATGATTACCAGAATATATTTCTTCCCATTTGTGCTTGCAACCGCATTGGACCCCATTAAGTCCATATGTAAGCAAATTTAACTTGTCCTTTTGAAGTTGGAACAGTCTTTGATTGAATTGAACGACGTTTTGAATTTACTCACTTCACAAGAGGAACATAGTTGATCTTTGACATACTCAGTTTGGTAAAACCAATCACTACAATTGCTTCCTTTGAAAGCAAGGTTTGATGTAGTCGAAGTTGAGTTAGGAAAAGTCTTAGATGCCAATAAACCACGTTGATTTGGTGAGGGCTTTAGCCATGAGACCAATTTGGAGTTGCTGTAGTTGTTTCTTGAAGAGAATAATTATATAGAGAATCGTTCCACGGATTACCGGTTTAGTAAGGTCTGTTTCCCTTGAGATCTCTAACAAAACACGTCGATTTCCGAAATGCAACTCCAAATCCGTATCACAGATTTGGACCAACGTGAAAAGATTGTGGATTGAGACTTTGACGTAGTAAACCTTTTCGATCGTGATTTTCCTTGATCCAAATCTCCATAACCAAGGAATTGGAGCAAATGGATCATTGCCAAAACGAACGTGGTCCCAAGTATTTTTCAACAAATTTGCACCAGCAGAAGATAGATTGCCGTCATGTGCTTTGTGCATCTAGAGTCCATAACGATGAATTGGATGAGTCTGTACAATCTGCAAGGGAGAATTAGGAGAACGATGGGACATGACAAATTGGATACTAAGTGGTTTATGAGTTTTAAGCATTAGTTATCGTGACTTACATTATTTATGGAAAAACTAACTTTATTAGTCACACTTTGTTCCTATCTTTAGGTAACCATTTCCTTTTGTATTAGGAACCCATGTATATTGCTGATAGGCATTGGTGTGCTATCCACCTTTCATGCCTTATTAGTCTTCTTTATACATAACCCACTAATTGTAACTCTTTGAATTTGTTGATAGTGGATTCTGATGTAACTGTTTTCTTATGGGGTGTGGCCAACAAATTTGTATCGCTTGTCATTTAGGTTTTCCAAGTACTAATGCACTCCATAGGTTCTTAGTTCTCAGTATTCACATCTTTCAAAAACTTAGAAACACAAGCATCATGATTCGCATTAAACATACATTTTCCACAAGTAGCACAAACAACATTAACATTCAAAGTTCTAGAATTTAAACTGTCATTACACGCAGTTACAGACTTTGTTTGATTAGAAATACTAGAAATCCTAGGGTGTTCTTCTACTTTAGTCTTCTTAAACTTCACATGACTAGTGTTTGGCATGACCTTATCTTTCATTTGATTGCTATTAGGTTGTGGTCTGCTAACATTAGTTTTGTGAGTTACTCCTGTAGATGTAGATACGCGAGGATTAGTATTCCTAGAAGTCTGATTTCTACTATGTGCTCTAGTTTGTGTGCGTACTATTGCTAATTCGATAATGCCTGGTTTAAATCACATTTGTGTTTCTTACAGCTTGCGTTGCTGTTTGAGGCAAATTCTATGGAGTGACTGTTTTTGATATACCCTCTGACTCATTAGTTTTTAAAATCAACTTTTTCTTTGCAAAATATTTTCTCTTAAGAGAGTTTGAAAAAGGAGCCGGTTTTCCTAAAACTGATGGTTTTGGAATCCTTTGGAGAAATTATTTTTTTTTTGGTTGTTCGAAACAACAGATGGTTTATCAAACTTAATGTCCACAGATTTTCCTTTGCATTTTTCAATGAGTTTCTTTAACTCACTTATTGCAATGTTCTTGTCTTACAGTTGAGCTTTTAAATCTTGCATTTCAAAATATTGTTCACGTTCCTTTCGAAATACATTTGACGCCTTTTCTTTGCAAACTGTGTCATTTTTCAGTTGTTCTTGACATTTTGTTAATTTTTAAAGCGAGATTTCAATGAGAAATTAAGGTGTTTTTCTATTAAGCAAAATCGTAGAAGGCTCAGTGTAATCTCTATACTTACTAAATTCGGGTTTGTTCAGAAAGCTTTTGTGCAAGACAGTCACATTCCCCTGACTTTATGAAGATATTAAGCATTGTATTCTATACTGTGATCTCATCTAAATAGATGAAGATTGCAAATAAGTACACATAAACATCTTTAGAACACAATCTGCAAAAGGCATATCATATATGCGTGGAAAATTATGCCTTATCAGATCCTAAGTGTCATCAAGTTCATCTTCAAGAGATTCAACGTACTTTAAATCTACATGCATTTTTTCTTAAGTTCATGTACAAATGCAAAACTATCATTCTAAGTCTTAAGGGCAACAGGGGCATCTAACTATTGTCCTTAACTTGGATTTCCATTATCTTTGCGCAGGTTGGGGTACGAAGTTAAAGAAGGTCGTTTGAATGTTTTACCCATGCTGTATTAAACAATTTCTTTCAGATTGATTTATTATTATTCGTAATGATCATTATATGCTTGTCTACTTTTGCTTATGATTTTGACAACTGGTAAGGGAAATCTTATGTTTTTTGATAAATATTTGGTTTTGTTTTCACAAATGATTTTCTCCACATTTTCTTCCTTATTTCATTTGCCTGTGCGAACTAAATTTCATAATGCCGTGTCGGGGGTTTAAAAATTTCATAAAGACTGTTTAACTTTGTGTAGTCAAAAGGTTTCACTAAGTCTTTATTCAATTTTGATCGACTCTCGTTATCAAGAGTCAGAGTCTCTTCCCGATCGGGGACGAGTCTGTTTGCAGGATCAGATTGAGTAATGTGGATCGCATATAAACATGGTATATCCATTTTGAGCTTTTTGAGGTAACTTGGATTGGCAATGGTAGGTCTTCCATTATAATGTAGGGCAATTTGGTGTGATAACATTTGAATGGTTTGGATTGATTGACTCCGCCCCCATTTCTTTGTAAACAATTTCATTCAATAATTTTTAATACTGGTTTTCCATTGTAATCTTTTTTGTCAATATCTTTCTTCTTCCTTAAGCTTTAAATTGTTATTACCTTTGTTTTATCCTGATCAAGATCTTCGTAATGTGACTTGGTTAAAAAGATTTGTTTGAATTTAACTCATTTTGCCATTTTTGGTCTGTTTTGGGTTTAATTGGGTTATTTTAGGTACAAACGGATATGTGTATTCTACACTTATCACTAATAGTCCTAGAGCTTCATTTAACTTATGTTCAAATTTGTCATAGTCAACTGTACGATCATTAAAGGCCTTGTACCTCTCAAACTCAGTCTGTTTATTTTGAAGTGCAGCAACTAAGCAACTATCCCGAATACTATTAGATTCCCCTAGAGTTCTACTAGTTTCCGCAAGAATAGATTTGCACTCAGTTAACTCTTGAGTCAATGTTGCATTTGCTTTCTTTAATTGCTTTTGAATCATTTTATTTTCATCGACATCAAGCTTTAAATTAGCAATTAAATTAGCAAGTGCAACACGCTCATCATCACATTCTACATCATTTTGGTCATCCTGAATATCATTATCACACATATCCGGTGAGTCAGGAGTGACATTACTATCACCCGTTTCCACTGCACATGTGTTACTAATGGATTCAGATTGGTCAAAATGTTGTATGTCATTGGCAAACACATTATCGTCAGTATCGTATTGTACCTGTTCTAATGGCTCAGCGTTTGTGCCTGAGTCTGCATTAGGAACCTCCTGAATCTTTGCCATGTAACTGTAATGTGCTTCCAACTCTTGTTCATCAATCTCTTCATCCGTGTCTGCTAGCCAGTCAGATTGCTCTACTTGAAGTTGAACACCTTTCTCAGCTTGTTTACACAGCAACATCTTTTCCTTGTGATACGTGGAGTCTTTAACCCGTTTTGGCTTTCTGCATTCCTTAGCATAATGACCAAATTCCTTGCAGTTAAAACACTGTATCCCAGACTGTTGCACTACTGGACCACCTATAGTTTCCCTAGCCCCAACAACATTTACTGCCCTCTGATTCCCAAACTGTCCAGTCTGATTGTCATTCTTGTACCTTAGAGTAGTATCCACATTCTTGTTTCTGGTGTTTGAGGAAGTTCTGAGGTTGTTGTTGGTAGGTTTGTAGAGTTTCTTGAAGTACTTTGCAATAAGAGCCAAATTTTTCTGCATGTCTTATCTTATGAGCTTGTTCAGTTCACTGTCTTCTTAAAAGCTGACTCAGATGGTGGTGTGATTGGTTTGGCTATCTCTTTGACTTTGTATCTTGTAGTTGCATGAGATCTGGTTGGAAGTGAAGCTTTTGATGTTGGTGCATATGATTTGTGAGGTTTTGATGTTTGGTAATAAGGGTCTTGAAGTGTTTGAGCAGTAGCAACAAGTGCTAATGGGTTAGCATTCTTGGCCATTCTTTCAGCACGGAGTTCATTAACTTCCTTTTGGTATTGTTTCAGAATGTCAAGTGTTATGGTATTGAGATTCATCCAACTTGTGTTGTTGCTTCAGAATTGTGACAAATCTTGACCATTCTGGTTGAAGTGTTGAAGAAATGGAAACATTGACTTGCCATCATAGCAACTGTAAATTGTTTATGGATCATTTCATCTCATCATCATGTAGAATCTTGTGTAGTAAGACTCACTTGTTTCTTCCATCGTGAGAGGTGATTGACCAAAGCTCCAAAAATAAGTTTGTCTTGACATCTTGAATATTGAGTGATTCACTCTGTTGTAGCTTTCGATGGACTTCCCACATTTTCTTGAGCTGTCTGGACATGCATCAACAGTGAGTACATTTCATCTCCATTTCGAGTCCAAATTCAAATGAATCGCTTCTTTTCTGATTCAAACGAGCTCTGTTTCAGGAGTCATATTCAATAACTGTCTCGACTAATTGTTTTGTTCAGGGAAATGCTGGAGATCCTCTGTTGCAGGAACAGGTTGGTGTTGTGACATCGTTGGAGTGTTTGGACCTTTGAGAATGCACTTTCGTAGGCATAACCATTTGGTCTTGTATCAATGGTATCGTAAAGAACGTGATCGCCTATTGTGCATATCGTTGTTGCAAAGCTTGGTGGGACGCTCCCTTGATCAGTTTGCTATTATGTTGTTATGCATTTGACTGTCGGTTGTGGAGTTGGATTGGAAGTAGTCATGATGAATGATTGTTGAAATTATGAAGTGAAGGATTATGTAGGATCTTATGTTGATAAGTTGTGTTGTGGTGTTTTTCTTGATGTTAGAGGTTCAGATTTAACAATTTTGATTAAACAAATCACGGTACCAAATTTGGTAACAATTCGGTAACAAAATCGATAAGCAATTCGGTATAAACTCGGTAACAAACTCGTAAGAAATTGGATTAGAGGGGGGCCAAAAAAAACTCGGAGGTTTCTCGGACAAAGAACATCGTAGAATTTGTCAAACAAATTTCTCGGAATAGAACTTGAAAACAATATCGATCAAATCATGAAAAATTACAAACGATAATTATCTAACAAATGTCCTATTACAAAAATTCGATAATAATTTTCCTAACACAAAACTCGATAAAACCGAGAATTTGTGTAGCTATTACAATATTTATGCTAAATTTCGAGAATGAAATGAAATCCTAAAAGACACTTTTCGATAAAACCGAAAAATGTGTGCACTATTACAACTCTGATGCGAATTACCGAGAATGAACTGCAATCCTAAAACATACTTTTCGATAAAACCGAAAAATGTTTGCAACCTATTACAACTCTTATGCGGATTACGAGAATGAACTGAAATCCGAAACACACTTTTTTGTCGATTTGTCTTTTTTCTTAACAAACTCGGATGATACTATTTTTTCGGTAGAATTTGTTTTCAAACTCGGTATATATTTTTTCACTTAATAACGAACCGAATTTTATAAAAACAACAAAAATGAAAGATTAATACCTCCTAAACTTTAAACAAGATTAAACCTTGAGTAGTTAGGAAGATCAAAACTCACTTTTGTAAGTTTTATAGAAATTCGATCAAAGAAAAAAATATATAAGAAAAACCACACAAACACAACTAAAGATTATCCCCTTGGCTCTTGATACCAAATGTCGGTACCTAAAATATCATTTCACTTCCATACAAATAGGTATGAATCAATGATAAGAAACCATAAGAAAAGAGATAAAGAAAGAATTTTAGAGAGAGAAACTAGAGAGAGAAAGTAAAGAGAAAAATGATATGGTTGATTACCTTGTGAAAAATACAAATGAACCAACACCCTCTCCAAGAGTGGAGAGGGGTATTTATACTTTCTTACTAACCTAGGGTGACGCCTAGGTGTAGTGTTGTTGGGTCGGCTCGGGTTTTGGGCTTTAGCCCGCAACGTATACAATATTAGTTTAAATCACGAGCCCGACTCCCTTTCTAGCCAAATACAACGACTAATAAATAAAGACCGAGTTTCCTTGTTTGACTTAATATTTTGAGGCTAACAGTTCCGTTGTTTTTACGTGAATTCTAAAAACAAGGGCTGGATGTCGTTTAGTAAACGTCCGGGGAATGACGCCGTTTGTTACACCAAACCCTTAGATTCCTTAAAGAACTGGAATGATCATTTCTTCTGGGTTGATTCTTTTGCTTGTCCTGCCTCCTTTCCATGGAGTACCAGCAAAGGCGTGCCGAAAGACCCTTTCCCTAAATCTTTCGAATTTAATGCGGAACATTACGCTATCCTTGTTGCACATCCTGCTCCATTTCATAAATATCCGGAACCATTTCTTTGTTTAGTGGGAATCAGCCGCTATTATACCTTGGATGTGGACACTTACCCTGAGTTCCTTCGTGATGGTGATGAGGGTGGGTGTTTGTTATTATGATTGTCCTATTCTTTGCCTTTGCTGACTATGTTTTTCTGACCATCGAATGTTTTTTGTGTAGAAATGGATCTGCTCTCTTTTATTCGGACCGCTGACCCTATGAAGGTGAGGGTTGGTGAGAGACAGCGTGCGGATGATGAACCCCGGCTTTTGGAGACCACCGTAGGGCGTGTTGTTCCGCTCCTACCGGTTGTACCCGCTCGTACCTCTGGTGAGTTGGAGGCTAGTGTTGAGAAACTTTTTGGCGAGGGGGATGGTGGTGAGCAGGTGGAGCAGGGTGACTCCGCTGGTGGTGGGCAAGGTGTTGATATTCAGCCGGTTATTGCGGCCGCTGACACCATTGTTGAGGATGTGGCTCCGTTACAACCAATGCGTCGAAAGAAAAGGAAGACTGTTGTTGTTGATGCTAGCGGACCTTCTCATCCTCCTAAGAAACTAAGAGAGGATTATGGAGACCCGAGTGGGCCTTCCGTAGCTGGCAAACCCAGGTCCGCGGTTCAGAGGTTGCTTGCTGGGGCCGTATTGAATGCTGAGGTTAGGGGTGAGCCCATTCCGACCTTACCCTTTGTCACCTCCTCCGTGTCACAAGGATAATGCGTAGGACTCTTGTTAACAACTTGTGAACTTAATGATGTTCAACAAGTGTTTGTCATGGAATGTGTCCCTTGCTCATGAATTTTATTTGATGATCTCATTTGGCTCTAGACCGATTATCGTTTTGTTTTATAATCGGTAGGATGGAGCAAGCGGACTGCCACCTATTCAATAGTTAACTAACTCAGAGTGAAAAGTCAATAGTAAAGTCGATGTAATCTCCGTGACAAATGAGACAAGTTTCTTTTGAGAGAACCCGAATGGCTGGAAGGGGTTGTGCATTGCCATCACTGGGTCCATGATGTGTCTTCATGTCCAGCAATCAACATTGTGATTCTTACAACATATGTATATGACCCTTTTCTCTTCTGCAAAGTTTGTGGAGGGCTTCATTCTTTCACCCTTATCCATACATTTCTTTTTCATTCACAACCCCTTCAATCTTACCAAGACGCATTACTAACACCTGTTTTGTGATTGTTCAAGTGTACCTCAATCTTAGTCGGCATTTTCCCTTATACACTTCATCTCCAATCATACCGAAGACTGCTATTTTCTAAACTAAGGAGTTCCTTGGGGAGATCCCTCCCGGTTCTGGTTGGATCATAGGACAAATACCTAACCTACCACCTCATACTTCAGAAATATCGGCGTGAAATAAAGATGTTGTAGGGTGTTTAAGATCGTAACCATCAAAATCGTTTTCCGAATAGCACTTTGAGTCGTTTATTAGATCACATTTTAGAAGACATGTCTCTCCTTATTTTTAAATATCTAAGTCACTTAGTTTTGAAATACTAATGATTAAAATTTTATCTTAAAAAGGCCATGGGGGACAAATGTTGAGCTTAGCATGAATTATTTGGAACTGTTCATCTTGGCTCCCCCGCATTTTTTACATATTTTGACACAAATAAAAATGATACCTCGTTGTAAAATTATATACAATTGAGGGTGCAACACTTAGTCATCGTATACTATCATTATAGTGAATTGTCATTTTACTGTTTGTTATTAAGAGAACTTTTTTTGGGAATGGTTTGAATACACAAGAATGTCGTTATAGATGTATACCAAACTCATTAAACTTTGTTTTTTCAAAAAACTCCCTCTTGAAAGAGGAGTGTTGAATCACACAATATTAGAAAGATTAATGAATCGACATGAGAAATTCTTGAAAAATTTGTGTTCAACATTTTGAAAAAACATCATGTAGAAGACTTCTCTTCCACCTCTAAGGTAAGCGCACTTATGCGTACTTTATCCTTTTTCTTTGAGCATAAAAACTTTGAATGTCTTGTAATAACACTCAAGACCGAAAAAGTTATTTTCTCGTTGTTAGGAATAAGTTTCTTTAAGATATACCTTTTCCATTATTTGAATCCGGTTAGTACTGATAGTTGCACATTAAGCCATCAAGAAAAAAAAATTAAAATGCCATTTTTTGAAAGCATTTGAAACTCCTGTTCGAACTTCATTTTACATGCCCAGTGTCAATATTATCAATCATTCTAGTACGTAAATGTTATCGATCCAAGAGGACATGTCGAAAGAATATATATTGAAACATTTCTGATTTTAATTTTGTATTTTTCTTTTTGAAAATTTTATATTTTTGTATTTTGATTTTTTTTTTCAAAAATATGTACATGTTGTGTTTGAATGAGGTATCGAAGCAATTCTTTGTTAGAAACCTCTAGTTCTGCTGAGTCATACATCTCATAATACCAATTCGTCTGACGAGACACTGTAACCATTCTTTCGGAAAGGCTTTAGTAAACTTCAGCCATTTGGTATTCAGTTCTGACAAAGTACAATGTCAAATTATACCCGTTTTCAACCTGTTCTTTGTTGAAAAATACTAGATGGATGTGCTTGGTTACGGAGTGCGAGGCACGGGGTTGCATGAGATTGCTATGGCAGACTGAGAGTCCTCAATACAATGGTAATTTGTTATAGTTGAAAGCCATATCCTTAAAGCTGAGAGTCCTCATCCACATTACTTGAGCACAACTGCAGATAACGCCACTATTCAGCCTCTGCGAATGACATTGCGAATACCATCTTCTTCTTTGACATCCAGATGACTAGCTTATCACCTAGGAACCGTATTCCTCCATATTGCTTTTGACGAGTATCAACCAACCGACATGATCAACATCTAAAAAAATGTTATTTCAAAGCGAACCCTTCCGGATACCAAGTCCCCATGTGAATGGTACCATCTTTAAGTGATCGAAAGATCCTTTAACCTCTTTGAGGAGTTTTTCTTTCAGTCGTCTTATTGGCTTGATATCTTGCGACAATAACATACAACGTGCACTAGTCTGTGTCTCCTAGATGTCAGTAACATGATGACCCAATTTTGCTATGGTAGTCAGTTTGGTCTACGGTTCACCACTCAGTCTGCATCTATTAGTTTCTAGCCATTGGTGTATCCAATGCTTGTCCTTTTTCCATACCATTTTTTTCAGATCTCCAAAGGTATATTTGCATGATGAAAAAAAATACCGCTGGGGATTGGGTGGAATCTGAAGTCCTAAAAAGAATTTCATTTTCCCCATTAAGGACATCTGCAAATCACCGTGCATTAAATTTTTTCAAAAGTTTTGAAAAATTTAGGGTTGTGAAACCAAAAATAATGTCCTCAACGTAAATCTGCACCATAGAATAATTCCTCCCCGTGAATTTTTAATCGTGAATATGGGTCGGGTCATGACTAACCGTTTAGTATAACCTTTGGAAATCAGAATTTGAATTCATCATACCAGGCTCTCGGAGCTTGTTTCAAATCGCATATAGAGCTTCCGTTAGACGGTAAACTTTGTCTGGGATGACCAGATCAACGAATCCGTCTGGTTGGCACATAAACCTCCTCCTTCAATGGCCATTAAGAAATTCTGTTTTCACGTCCATCTGATAAATTGGAAAAGACCTGTGTACAACATAATGCACAAAAATCCCTAACACCTCCAAGCGAGCAACTGGAGTCCAATGATTGCTTCGAAATCAATACCGCCTCTTCCTGACATAACCCTTTATCCTACAAGTCGTGCTTTTGCGAATATAACAGTTTGGTCTCCACCTTTTTGTTTTATCCTATAACCACTTTAAAAAAAGCCTTGATTACTTCTTTGCTAAAAGGTTGTCAACCGATTCCTAAACTTGTAGTCTGTCAAACGATTGAAGTCTTCCTGCATTGCTCTATCCATAGGCAAATCACACCATGCATTTCCTTAAATTGTTTTGTCGGTTCAACAATACTCACGTGATGCGAACATACACAATTTTGGATCTTTGCAAGTTGTCGTCTTGTTTACACTGGTTAGATGATGTGCCACGAACTTGATTAAATGGGTGATCTTTGTCAATCATTCGAATCTTGAGTTAATTGAAGTAATGCACATTTGAATTAACCAATATTGCGTGAGAGGACTTCAAAATTTTCTTTACCGTGTACATAAAGGATTGGTAAATTTCTGCTTAACTATCGTTGTTTTCCTCAGCCTCACATGGGTGTGAGTTTGAAGGTTTTCTAGTTTGAAGCGAATATCGTTGAAGGTATGTTAGTCTTATTAGAGCAGAATCCCTTCAGTGGGAGAAAGAACGACTTTGTTGACATGTGAAGACCCGCATTGAAAAGATTCATCCTACAAAAGGACCAAAAGAAGATCACAACTCCTTAGTGATGGAACTTTGGTATCTGCAGAAGGAGAAACATTTTTGTATTTCTGGGTGCGGGTCAGGGTTGTCAATAATCTGACGCCCTTTTGTCATTGGGAAATGAGCTTGCATGTCATTAGCAACAGACGTCTCATACATCTTCTTTGCACACATCAAATCTGAGATGGAAGATTCAACTATCAACCTTGTTTACTGCTTTGGTTGTAGACACGATATCCATTTGACTGAGAGAGGATCCCACCAAAATGCACAGATCAATATCCCCTTTTTCTTTATCTATCCAAATTTTCACCATCTCTGTTAAGTAAACAAGTGCAACCAAATATGTGGAAGGAGTTATACATTGAGGTTTTCTGTCAATAACGGATTGATATGCCATTTCTCATATGAGTTAGATGATGAATGATTCTATTTTGAGTATAGCAATGCGGTTGACAATTGCTTCACCCAAAGAAAAAGGAAGTTTAAGAAGCCGGAGCATCCTTCGAGCAGCCTCAACGAGAGTGCGGTTTGTCTTTCGACAACAGCCGTTCTGTTCAGGTTGTTCTGGTGGGAATTTAAGTTAGATGCTCAATTCCTTCTTCTTTAAAAGAATGGCATTGAGTGTCTTGTTTTAAGAACTCATGCCTCTGTCAGTGCGAACAAGAAATTATGTGGGCCTTGAAGATTCTTTGGATCATCGTGAGAAAACTTTTACAACTTCTGGTGTTTCATCCTTGGAACTAGAAAAGAGAAGTCCAAGTGTACTGTAGTAGTTCTCGACGATTACCAGAATTATAATTTCATCCGCATTTATGCTTGCAACCCGATTGAACCACCTAATCCATATGAAGAAATTTTAATTGAAAGGAACCGTCCTTTTGACATGAAAGTCTTTGACTTGAATGAACTCGTTTTGCTTTACTCACTTACAAGAGAACCAGTTGATCCTTAAACATACTCCAGTTTTGGTAAACCAATCACAACATCTTTCTTTGAAAGCAAGTTGATGTTTATTTCGAAGTTGAGATGATAAAGTCTTCGATGCCATAACCACACGCTTTTAGTTGGTGATGCTTTACCATTGAGACAGATAGGAGTTTGATGAAGTAGTTTCTTTAAGAGAAATTGTATAGAGGATCATTCCACGATTACCGTTTTAAGTAAGTCGTTTCCCTGAAGATCTCTAACAAAACCTAGATTTCTGAAATGCAACCCTCACAAATCCGCATCACAGAATTGACCAACCTGAGAAAAGATTGTGATTGAGACCTTCGACATAGGTAAAACCCATTTGATCGTGAATATTTCCCTTGACACCAAATCTCCAACCAAGAATTGGAGCAAATTGATCATGCCAAAACGACGGTACCCCAGTATTTTCAACAAATTGCACAGCAGAGATAGATTTGCCCGTCATGTGCTTTGTGCATCCAGAGTCAACAATGAATAGGTATAGTGAGTACAATCTGACAAGAGAATAGAAGAAATGAAATACAAGACATAGAGGATCCTAAATTGTTTGTGAGTTTTAAGACATTAGTTATCCTAGATACATTATCTATGGAAAAACTAACTTTCTTAGTCACACTTTCGTTCCTAAACTTAGGTACCCCATTTACTTTTTTTTCTAAGACCCCATGTATATGCTGATGGGCATTGTTGTGCTATCCACCATTTCCACGCCTTATTAGTCTTCTTATACAACATCCTATAGTAACTCTTTGAATTTGTGATAGTGGATTCTGATGCAACTGTTTTCTTATGGGGTGTTGCAACAGATTTGTTCGCTTGACTTTTGGGTTTTCCAGTACTAATAGGCACTCCATTAGGCTTCTTAGTTCTAGCATTCACAACTTTCAAAAACTTAGAAACACAAGCATCATGATTCGCATTAAACACACATTTTCCACAAGTAGCACAAACAGCATTAACATTTGAAGTTCTGGAATTTAAACTGTCATTACACCCCAGTTACAACTTGTATTGATTAAGAAATACTAAGAAATACTAGTGTTCTTCTACTCCGACTTCATTAAACTTCACATGACTAGTGTCTTCGGCACGACCTTGTCTTTCTTGGATTGCTCCTAGGCGTGGTCTGCTAACATTATTTGTGAGTTACTCCGTAGATGTAGATACCGCGAGGAATTAGTATTCCTAGAAGTCTGATTCAACTGTGGTGCCAGTTTGTGTGGTACTACTTGCAAATTCCGATACATTGCCTGTTTAATCACATTTGAGTTTCATACAGCTTGCGTTGGCTGGTTTGAGGCAACATCTGCGAGTTACTGGTTTGATAAACCCTCTGCTTATTAGTATTATTAAAACTACCCTTTTTCTTGCAAAACATTTCTCTCAAAGATTCGAAAAGGAGCGTTTTTCCTAAAACTATGTTATGGAATCCTTTGAGCATTTGTTGTCGATCAACATATGGTTTATCAAACTTAGTGACCATAGATTTTCCTTGCATTTTTCATGAGTTTCTTTACTCACTTATTGCAATGTTCTTGTTCTTGCAGTTTGACTATCAAATCTTGGTATTTTAAAATATTGTTTCACGTTTCCTTTCGAAAAACATATGACGCTTTTTTCTTCTTTGCAAACTGTGTCCATTTTTCTCATTTGTCCAATGACATCTTGTAAAGCGATTTTCAAGAGAAATTGAGTGTTTATTCTAGTTTAGGAAGCAAAACTCTATAAAACCATGTAAATCTCTTTACTTACAAAATTCATTTTTCAGAAAAGTTTTGTAGCAAGACAGTCACTTTCCCTGACGTTTATAAGAATAAGCATTGTAGTTCTTATCCTCATCTAAATCAGATGAGATTGCAAATAAAGAACACATAGACATCTTTAGACACACATTCTTGCACATAAGCATATCAACATGTTTGAAAATTCGCTTCTGCCTTATCAATTCAAGTTCCAAGTTCATCTTCAAGAGATTCAACGTACTTTAACTCTGCATGCATTTCTTGCTTAAGTTCAGTACAAATAACGAAACTAACAAATCTGGTCTTAAGGGCAAGGGCAAAAACATGTCTTAACTAGCATTTCCATGATCTTGCGCAGTTGGTTTACGAAGATGAAAGAAGTCGTTTTGAATGTTTTACCCATCTTTTGATTGACAATTTCTTTCACATGAAATTAATGTTATCGTCATGACATTATATGCTGACTACTTATTGCTTATTGATTAACACTGGTAAGTGAAATCTATGTGTTTTGAAATATTTGGTTTTTGTTTTCCACAATATGTTTCTCCACATTTTCTTTCTTATTTTCATTTGCCTTAGTGAACTAATTTCTTAATGCTGAGTCTGAGGGGTTTTAAAAATTACAATAAAGACTTTTAACTTTGTTAGTCAAAAGGTTTCACTAAGTCTTTATTCTATTTCTGATCGACTCCGTTACCAAAGTCAGAGTCTCCTTCCCGATCAGTGGACGAGTCTGTTTGAAGGATCAGATTGGTCCATGTGGGATCCATACAAACATGGTATCCTCATTTGAGCCTTTTTGAGGTACCCTAGATTGGCAAAGGTAGGATCTTCCTTTCTGTCCATTAAATGTAGGGCAATTGAGTGCTACATATAATGGTTTGGATGATTACTCCATTTGTACAACAATTTCATTCAAAAACTATAATTGGTTTTTCCATTGAAATCATTTTGTCAATATCTTCCTTCTTCCTTAAGCTGCAAATCCGTTATTACCTTTGTTTTTTTCCTTGACAAGACCTTCGAAATGTGACATGGGTTAAAAGACTTATTGACTAACTCATCATGTTCTCTTGACCCAACTAAAATTATCAAAGGCTTTAAGCTTTAAACCTTCTTTGATGTCAATTACCTTTGAGCTAATAGTCCTAGAGTGGCATTATAGCAACTTACGTCAAGTGTTGATCATAGCAACTGTTACGACATTAAAAAAATGGCCTTGAACCTCTCAAACCTCATCGTTTATTTTGAAGTGCAACTAATGCAACTATCCCGAATACTATAAGATTCCCTCCAGATTCAACTATTTCCGCAAAGAATAATTTCACTCACTTAACTCTGAGTCAATGTTGCATTGCTTATTTTAATGCTTTTGAATCTCTGTTTTTGTTTTCATCGACATCAACGTTAAATAGCAATTAAATTAGCAAGTGAAACAACGCTCATCATCACATTCTAACACTCATTTTGGTCATCCTGAATATCATTATCACACATATCCGGTGAGGTCAGAGTGGCATTACTATCACCCTTCCACTGCACATGTGTTACTAATGGATTCAGATTGGTCAAAATGTTGTATGTCATGGCAAACATATTATCCAGTAGGTACGTATTGTAACCGTTCCAATGACTTAGTGTCTGTGCCGAGTCTCACTTAGGAACCTCCCTGAATCCTTTGTGCCATGTAACTGTAATGTGCTTTCCAACTCTTTCATCAATCTCTTCATCGTTCTTAGCCAGTCAATTGCTCTGCTTGAAGTTGAACACCTTTCTCACTTGTTTACACAACAACATCTTGTCCTTGTGATACGTGAAGTCTTTACAACCCTTTTGGCTTCAGCATTCCTTAGCATAATGCCAAATATTCCATGCAGTTAAAACACGGAATCCTAGACTTTTGTCACCACGGAGCCACCTACAGTTTCCTAGCCCCAACCAACATTCACTCCCTCTGAATTCCAAACGGTCCAGTCTGATTGTCCATTCTTGTCCTTGGTGTAGTAGCCACCATTTCTTGTTTCTATTGTTTGAGGAAGTTCTGATGTGTTGTTGGTAGGATTTGTAAGAGTTGCTTGAAGTACTTTACAATGAGAGCCAAAATTCTCCCTGCATGCCATTAATCCTTCGACTTGTTCGATCACTGTCTTCTTCAAAAGCTGACTAGATGGGGGTGTGACTTTGGTTTGGCTATCACTTTGCCTTTGTATCTTGAGATGCATGAGATCTGGTTGGAAGTAAAGGCTTTTAAAATGTTGGTGTCAAATGATTTGTGAGGTTTTGATGTTTGGTAATAAGTGTCTTGAAGTGTTGAGCAGTAGCAACAAGTGGCTAATAGTTTAGCATTCTTGGCCATATCTTTCATCACGAGTTCATTAACTTCTTTTTGGTATTTTCAGAATGTCAAAAAGCTTATGTAGAAATTCATCCAACTTGTGTTGTTGTTTATGACAAATTGTTACAAATCATGACGCATTCTGTTTGAAGTTGTTTGAAGGAAATTAGAACATTCGACTTGCATCGTAGCAACTTCAAATTGTTTCTGATCATTTTCATTCATCATCTTGTAGATCTGTATATAAGACTCAATTGTTTCTTCTCCATCGTGCGAGTGGAATTAGACCAAACCCCCAAAATAATTTTGTCTAGACCATCCTTGAATATTGAGGTGATTCACCTTTTGTAAGCATTTTCGATGGGCTTCCCACATTCTTTGAGTACTTCTGCATGCTCAACAGTTGAGTATATTTCATCTCCCAATTCCATCAATATCAAATTGAATCGCTTCTTTTTTCTGATTCAAAATGAACTCTTGTTTTCCCAGGAGTCATATCATAACTATCCTCGACTGATGTTAGTTCAGGAACTGCTGAGAAACCTCCCTGGTTGCAGGAACAACTGGTGTTTGTGACAATCATTGGGAGTGTATATACCTTTGAGAATTGGCACGTTCCCTCCGTAAGGCAACACCATTGTCTTGTATCAATGTATCGTAAACCATGATCTGCCATTGTGCATATCGTCCGTTGCAAGCAGTTAGTGACATCTCCTTGAACCATGCTTCCATTATGTTGTTTATGCATTGACAGTCGGATTGTGAATTGTGATGGAGTTGTCATGATGAATGTTGTTTAACTATGAAGTGAATAGATGATTTGTAGGATCTTAAGACGATAAAGTTGTGTTGTGGTTTTGACTTGATGTTAGAGGTTCGATTAAACAACTCCGGTACCAAATTTGGTAACAAATTCGGTAACAAAATCGGTAAAACAAAATCGGTAATAACCACGGTAGCAAACTCGGTAAATCAAATCCGGTATCAAATTCGGTAAATCAAATCCGGTAACAAATTTGATAAATCAAATCCGGTAACAAATGTTGTAAGATATCGGATAGATCAAACTCGGAAGGTTTCTCGGACAAAGCAAAAACTCGGTAGCTTTTGCGTACACATTGTCTCGGATAGTTTGTAAGACAATATCGATCAAAATCAATGAAAAATTACAAACGAGAATTATCTAACAAATGTCCTATTACAATAATTTGATAATACCTTTCCTAACACAAAACTTGATAAAACCGAGAGTTTGTATATCTATTACAAATTTTATGCTAATTACCAAGAATGAAATATTAGTAACAAATTTTATATGCTAATTAACCTGTAGAATGAAATAAATCCTATGAACCACATTTCGATAAAACCCGAAAAATGTGTGCACTATTACAATATTCGGAATAATCACAAATTCGGTGATCCTATTTTTTCGGTAGAATTTGTTTTTTCAAACTCGGTACAGATTTTTAACAATAAAAACGAACCAAATTTTCTAGAAACAACAAAAATGAAATATTAATACCTCCTAAACTTTAAACAAGATAAAACCTTGAGTGGTTAGGAAGATTAAAACTCACTTTTGAAAGTTTTATAGAGTTTCGAACCGAAAAAAAATAGAACAACCACACGAACTACAACTCGTATCCTTTATGGCTCTGATAACCAACTGTCGGTTCCCTATAATATCATTTCACTTCCATACAAATAGGTATGAATCAATGATAAGAAACCATAAGAAAAGAGATAAAAGAATGAAAGAATTTTAGAGAGAGAAACTAGAGAGAGAAAGTAGGAAGAAAAAAATAAGATGGTTGATTACCTTGTAAATAATACAAATGAGACCAACACACACCCTCTCCAAGAGTGGAGAGGGTAATTAAATATCTTTACTAACCGTAGGGAGAACGCCTAGGTGTGTGTTGTTGAGGAGCCACGGCCTCGTAATTTGGGCTTTAGCTCGCAACGTATACAATATTAGATTAAATCACGAGTCCGACTCCCTTTTTAGCCAATTACAACGACTAATAAATAAAGACCGAGTTTTCTTGTTTGACTTAATATTTTGAGGCTAACATTCTTACTACGAGAATTCATGCCATTCACATAATTAAGCACACAAACATCATGATTTGCAGTAATTTAAATTGCTTACACATAGCACAAACAACTTCAGATTTATCGTTTTGAATATCAAGCTTAATGTTATTACATTCAGATGACATATGTTTCTTATTCTTCAAAAGTAGTAAATTCCTAAAGTGTTCTTCTACTTCAACTTCTTTAATTCTTGTGCGAACTACACCATATACGCAGAAGGGACCTTATAATTCTTTATATTGCTCCTAGGCTGTGGCCTTCTGGTCTTAGTAGTAATGTCTACTCCTATAGAAGAGAAACCATGTGATTCAGAATTAACAACTTTCTTAGTAATGACATGAGGTGGTGAAACAGTGATCGGATTTGTCCTAACGTTTGCTTTATTAGTTTGCTAGGCACAAACTTTTCTTCCCTAGTGTTCTTAAAATGATTAATCCTAAACATTCCAGGGGCGATCACTTTCTCATTGTCTACAACCTTTGATTCTTTGGTGGTGGGTACCGAGTTTGAAGTGACTGGATTTGACACCACATATCGTCTTATCGACCATTGTTGAGGAAACCCGTTTTTGAAAAATTTGGACGTTCAGATTGAAATGCATTTGGTTGTCTTACAACAAACGTGTTTCTTAAGGATTGAAAAAATGGTTTCCTCCTAGTTTATTGATTTGCAAATTTAGTATTCGTACTCGTACCTTTGGTGGTGTCCTTTTGTTCAGAAACCTTATCGAATAACTGGGCTCTTAGCTTAGCATTTTCATAAATTATGTCATGTAATTTGTTCTGCAAAGAGTTAATTATTAATTTGGTTTGAGCCCGTGTCACATTGATAGAGTCAAATAGGTTCTTGTATGCAGTCTTAAGATGAGTGTTTTCTTTTTCATAATTCCGAACCTGAAACTCTAATTCTATGTTCTCATTTTCAAGTTTCCGAGGCAAAGAATCAAGGGTATCTGATACACATGGAGTATCCTTACATTTACCCTTTTGATCTCCCAACTGAGCTTGCAACTGTTAGATCTTTTGTTGCATGTCATTATAAGCTTTATCATACGAAATTTTGTCATATTTGCATTCTTTACATTTTTTGTACCAATCATTCTAAAGTTTAGCATATTCATTCTCCTTTTTAATGATACAATTTTCAAAACGTTCTTTCATACGTTCAAGCTTAGTTTGGAGATTTGATGTATCTACGACAGAATTATTTTGTACAATAGACATAATATCCTGACTCACAACTGCTCTCAAGAGACGCTCAATTTCCCATTCTAATGCCTTGTGCTTAGCAACAGATTCATCAGCTTATTTTGCAAGAGATTGAAAGTCTCGAACAAATTTGGCTGCTTCTTTCAAAAATTATATTTCAAAATTTTGCACTCTAGCATCAACTTGGTTAACGATAGGGAAAATTTTATCTTTTATAATTTTGTGAATTTCTTGTTGAACAGAAGACGACCAATTGTGTATATCTAAAGTCATTTTTTGTTTGACAACACTTTGAAGAGTCAAAATGGTGCTTTTTACCTCATTTAGAAATTTTCGTGCAACACTTGGTGTAGTATCTTCCAAAAACTCTTCATTTGGTATTGAAATTGAGTTAGAAACATTGGCCGTTTTGGAAGTATTTGAAAAATATAACTTTTCACGTGACTTGGCCGTTTGAGAAACAAAAACCCCCGAAAGATGATTAATCTTTGTATAATTTGCAAGTTCTAGTGTCTCCTCTGAATCATACACAGTCGAAGGATCATGCTTTTCTAATAGAACTTTGCCATTATACAAACTATGTTGTTTCTACTGAGCTTGCTTGAGATAAAAAGGATTTTGATAACCCAAAGCCATTTTCTGTTCGGTGTGGTAAAACGAGTCTGGCTTAGGTGAAAGCATGTGCATCATTCGAATCGATTGACCCGTTTTGACCAAAATATTATTTAATTCCTTTATCTTATTCTCAAGTTGAATTTGTTTATCAAGAAGCTCGTCTTCGCGTATTTTGAAATCAGACTTCAACCTTTTCTTTTCTTCTTGAAAAGAAGAAACGGTTGAATTTTCCTTTGAAATATGTTTATTTAAGTTTGAAATTTCCTCATTCAAAGGCGTTATTTGTTTACCTAAACTTAAGTGAAGTGCATTTATCTTTTTAGTAAGACACTGCTCTTGATAAACAGACTATTGATAACACCTTTCATGTTTGTCATATTTTCTTGACTAATTTCAAAATACTTGATTTTTATATCTAGCAAGCTCAGTGGTCAATTCATCATTTGTTTCTTTCATTTTGCGATTGAGCGAGTTGACTTTCTCAACTTTAGCAACTAAATTATGAAATAATGGTTCTTGGTATGCACGTGTTTCCTTAACAGTTGCAGGATGTTGTTCTAATGTTCCCCCACCTTGTTCTATGCTAGAAACCTCAGAAATAACATTCCTATCATTCTGTGGTACTTGGTGTGGTTTAGGAATGGGCTCGAGTAGCTCAGTATACTGCTCCTCTTGAGTAAACATATTAAATATCTCATCATTATAGCAATTGTCATTAAGTTGTACCTCAGCTGATCCGTCTGAGTCATAGACGGGAGCTTTGTCACTCTAAGTGCCCGATGTCGATGCTTGCTGCAAATTAGCCATCAAAATGCAGTTTGCATTGACTTCCTCAATCTCATCAAGATCTGTTGCAGCAACCATCAAATCAAACTCTTCAGCTTGTAGTTGGATTCCTGCTTCTTCCTTTTGAGCAATCAGCAACTAAGTCTGAAGATAAGCTGCATCCCTTCTCCTTGGTCTGACTGTGCAGTTTCTAGCAAGATGACCCAATCCTCTGCAGTTGTAACACCTTATCTGATTACCATTATTCCCATTTGCATTACCCTCAGCCCATGCTGCTACAACATTACCATTCCCATTCTGATTAGCTATACCCGGAACAACAATTACCTCATTCTGATTTCCAACATTCTGAACACCCGGATTCTAAACTGCATTCTGAACAACCTGATTCCCTATATTTTTCCTAGCATATTGTCTAAACTAATTCCCTCTATTTCCTCTAACCATCTGCATTTGATTATCTTGACCTAAATTCATACCCGGCTGAGCAATCTACCTATTTCGAGGGTTGGATGAAATTCTTTAGTTGTTGTTGGTTGGTGTAGAGTAGTTTAGTTTGAATGCCTTAGCCATTAGAGCAAGTGCCATGTTCATTGCAGTTGTGGGGTCTGTAATGTCTTCGGGATTTGGCATAGGTTGTTGCATGTAGTTCTAGTTGAATGATGGTTGTGGGTTATAGTTGTTGTTGGGTTGTGGTTGTTGTATGTAGGTACTTGATGATGGTAGATCTGGGTGAAACACTGGATAATTGAAAGGATTGTTGGAATTTGCCATGAGTACTAAAGGATCTTGTGTTTTTGCAAGTCGTTCAGCTCTTAGTTCATCTACCTCCTTTTGATTGTACTTCAAGAAATCATACAGCTGAGTGTAATCTGCTGTATGCAAGTCATTTGTTTGATGAACAATGGTAACATGTCAACTCCATTCTGGTTGTAAGTTGTTTAGGAACTTGAGATTACTGGCAATCTTTTCTGGAAAGTGTTTGTTTCTCTTGAAATCATTCATCAACTTTGAGAAACGATGATAGTATGACTCAATCGATTCCCCATCAGTGGAAGTGAACCTTTCCCATTCATTAAACAACTTAACCTTTTTCTCTTGAATTCCAATATCAGAACCTTTCATCATTTGTTGAACACGTAACTAGATTTCTTGAGCAGTTTCACAACCATCAACAACAACATAGATGTCTTCAGGAAGACCGAGAAGAATAGTCTGAATGGCTTGATCATCGACTTCTACCTATTTAAGCTCCTTCTCAGTGAGTTCATCATCTGTCTGTTCATGAAAGGTTTCATTGACCGGAGCCGCACGATTTGCATCACCTGGTTCAGGAATCATTCGTCTGACATAATGACCATTTATAATGGAATTGTAGATTAACTTTCCATTTGGTCTGCTCTTAGCATACCGGAGAAGACGCGATGACCATGGAACATAGTTCTCTTTATTAAGCATAGGAGGGCGGTTTTCGGAACCAGCTACATAGATGTCTTGTTGAGTCGACATTGCAAAGGTGATGTGAAATGATAAACAAGGATCTTTAGTGGGTAAAGTGATTGTTGTTGTGGATTAAAATCAATTAACGTTCACGGGATTTTATAAATCTTAGATTTAAACCGAAAAAAGAATTGAATCTTTCGCGGGATTTTACAAAATCAAGAAGAAACCGTGAAACAATGATTAATTGTTGTTTAAATTGTTGTTGTAATTGAAGAACTTAAGCTTTTGTTAATGATTAATGAGCTTAAAAGGACTAACGGCAAAATTTGGTTCACTTTGGAGGGCTAATGGTTGAATTTTAGGTGGTAAGGACCAACGGTGAAAAGAAGTTTCAACAAAGAGGGTTACTTAGCAACAAAGGATTAATTCTGAAATTGTAGTAAACTCTCGAGGACCGCATGTGACAATTTCCAAATTAGTTTAAGAAATTAAAATTTCCCTCTATAATTGTAATCGTCTTGTAGGTTAAACATTTCTAAAAAATACACCGTTTATATTTTTGAGCTCGCGGGATGATACGGCTATCGTCGATGAAAACTAAATACACCACGTTGATCGAAAAAGGATCACGATCACAATGGTATAGGTTATAAGTCCCGAAATGAACCGACACTCAAAACCAAAAACCCGAAAACGACTTGAAAATTGTATAGTTTGCCCCTGTTAAATTGATAATTCGGTTCCTACTAGAATCTGTTAAATCGGTTTCCAAACTAGCTTGATAGATCGGTTCCTACTGAAGTTGTTAAGATCGGTGTCCAACGATGTTTTTTGATAGATCGTTCCAACTGAAATTTGCTAGTTCGGGTAGTAGATCGGTTCTTCAAGACTTGTATAATAGAATACACGGTTCGCACTGATTAGAACGATGATCGTTTGCTACTTGAATGTCGATAGATTGGTTTGTCTAAAGCTTGAAGGAATCATTTTCCACAAGAAGCCAAAAGTACTATCGGCCTTTCTTCTTTCTTCTTTCTCAAAACCGTGTAGTACGAACAAAGATAAGCCGATCAAAAATCATGAATAAGCTCGAAAGTAAGCTGTTTAAGCTTGAAAATAAGCTCAAAAGAAGCACTTTTCCAACGAGCAGCCACGAAAATAATCAAAAAAAAACTTTGACTAAGATGAGAATCAACAACTAAACGAACAACAATCAAAACAAATAATAAAAAAATAAGACGAGAGTGAAATAATTATCTAGACGTTTATAAAATAACCAACACAAGCCCAATTGTTTGTGTTAGTCATACAAAAATGAGCCCAAAACAGTTTATTAGAACTAAAAACTAAAACGTCGAACGAATATAAGATTTCAAACGGATATATATAAAAAACTAAGATAACCGAACCAATAAGCTCAAAATAACACTACCACAACGAAACCACTAAACCCAACCTTGCTCTTGATACCACATGTTACATGATATCATTTCATCACCATAAACACAAAATAAGAGAAAAGATTTTAGAGAGAGAAAGAACTAAAGAGAGAAATAAAAGAGAAAAATAGTTACTTGCTAAGAAAAGAAAATGAGAAGCAACACCCTCTCCACACTTGGAGAGGGCTTTATATAGTACATGGAGTGGACAAGCCTTGTGGCTTTCTTATGGGTCTTTTAGGCCGGACCAAGCTACGAATAGCTTTAATGACTCCGACACTAGGCCCAATTAGCTTAAAAGGAAGATTCCCGTGAAACAACGTTTCCTATATCAAGGAATCGATTGATAATGACCATTCACTTACTAAAAACAAGACGTCTAACAAATGTGGTGATATAAAAAATATAATGTCAAGAAAATTATGTATGAAATTGCCACCTTAGTGGATGAGATGATGAACTTAACAATATATACCCAAAATCAAAACCCCAAATATATGATTGATTATAACTCTAAATCAACCCATTAACTCTAGCAAACTAACTTGTAATATATCAAAACACCACTTTGTTTCTTGTTCTTTGATTTTCAGCCGAGCCTAGAGAGAGCAAAGAGGAGAAGTGAAATGTTTTTGGTAGTGAATAAAATGAATGGGAAGTCTTACTTATTTACTTGCACTTTTGATCATTTAAGGTAAGGTTTAAAGTGCCTTTTGAAGGGTATTAAGAGAATAACATAATTTTGTAAGTGTTGGAGTGCTTGGGCCGGTCACAAGGCTACTAAGGGAGGTAGGTATGGACAATGAGATGCATCAAGATCACATGATAAGTGTCAGTGGAAGTATAACCCTTTAACGGTAATGCTTAGGTTTCATAATATCCCATTTTCCTCTTTGGGACACCATTATGAGGCGGCATTGTGTAAAAGAGGAGGGAAAGAAATTCAAATTTTGGTATTTTGATTTATTAAGTAAGTGTAAGTATATATATACTAAGGTGGTAATGCAAATTGCATGCATGCATGAGCTAAACCGGTAAACTTGAGCGTTTACGTAAAACTTGCAAAATAAAATATGTAGACTTATAAATTATATTCATAAAATTAATATAACACATAATTAACGTAAACCTATCTTTGTTTATTGCCGATTTACATTTAAAGTTGTTTTCCGGGTTACATGATTTAACTTAACGGTTACGCGTAAAAGTAAACATGTAAATGTTCAAAGTAAATAGTTTTGAGTTTATTGACGTGTAATGACCTGAAAAATATGAGTTGTCACATATGTTAAATTCACAATCAACGTTGACTAAACAAGCAATCGATCTCAAGAACTCCAATTCATTTTATACCTATCATTTGTTTTTATTTTGCAAAAACCACCTTGTGTTTGAATATATTATCAATTTTTATAGTTCATGTTCATGATTAAAAATTAAGAAGACAAATATAGGTTGTGTTTAAACCTGTAATGGTGGGGATGGACTTATATTTTTAGCATTCCAAAATACAAAATTCATTTTTAAATGAATTATTTTGAAACAAAAAGACTTGCATTTCTACTTTTGAGTAGGATTAAAAATTTACTTGAGTCTAATAATCAAACTTATAATATTTTTTGAAACAATACGAATTAGTTTTTGGTGATTTTTCATATAAGCATAGAATGTCTAACAACCTCATATTCTCTCTCTCTCATCTGAGTTACCAAGATAAAGGAGGAATAAACTCAGTCTCTTATATTCTCTCGTCTCCTCTCTATATATCATATATATATAAATATATAAATATATATAATATAATATATAATATAAATATATATATAATATAATATATATAATATATATATAATATATATATAATAAGCTGGATCGATTGAGACGTTTTTATTTTGAAGAAGATTGAGAAGTTTTCAAAAACGATAGATGTTTAACTTTGAATCAATTTTTTCAGAGCGTAAACTCAATTAATACAATTTAATCAAATGTGTAAAAAAATATTGAATCAATGTAAAAAAAAATCCTCTTTGATTTTGTGATATAAACAACAATACTGAAACATCTTACAATTTTTAATGAATCTTATCATAACTTGATTTTTAACAATGATTTGTGACTCAATTTTTTATTTATAGATTTGATTCACTATTACATGATTGTTACTATTGTGAATCAAATCAAAAAATATGAATCAATTTCTCCAAACAGACGAAATATTTCACAATCTTCTTCTAAAATAAAACATTCTCAATGGAACCGGAGCATATATATATATATATATATATATATATATATATATATATATAGAGTTGGGGTAAAATAAAAAGATTTTTATAATAAAAAAGATAAGATGGATTGTGGAGGTGACATGTGTCACCTTGCCACATCACATTGCCTTATCACCTTCACACATCATCATCTCCTTTAAAAAAAATTGGAAAATTAATTTGGAAAAATTTTTCCAAAACAAATTCGAAAATTTTTTTTAGAAAATTTTTTTTTCCAAAATTTTTTTTCGAAAAAAAAAATTTTGAAATTTTTTTTTCAAAACAATTTTTTTCGAAAAAAAAATTCTAGTGCATCACAGTTATGTTTTTAGTGCATCATGTTTATAAGTTAATGCATCACAGTTATAATTTACTGCATCATAATTCATTCACCAAAAATTCTAGTGCATCACAGTTATGTTTTTAGGGCATCATGTTTATAAGTTAATGCATCACAGTTATAATTTATGATGCACCAAAGTTATAACTACGATGTGGTAATTATAACTATAATGCCCAAAATTTGCATGTGATGCACTAATAAAATATTTTATTTTTCGAATCTTTTTTCCTTGAAAATTTTTTTCTCCAAAAAATGTTCTAGTGCATTATAATTATAAGTTTTGGTGCATCATGGTTATAAGTTACTACATCATAATTGATTCACCACACGTTTAACTATGATGCAATTCTTATAATCATGATGCACCAGACATAACTACGATACGATAAACTAACTATAATGCACCAAAAGTACATGTGATGCACTAATGATATAAAAAGGTGCATTACTTGTATAGATAAAAGAATCATAGTTAACTATGATGCAGTAACATATAGCTATGATGCACCTAATTTAAAATTATGATTCAGCTGCTTATAACAATGATGCACTAAACTTATAACTATGATGTTGCAAGTTAAAACATTGATTCCCCAAACGAATAACTATAATGCAGTACGTTAAAACTTTGATGCACCAACCTTATACCAGTGATGCATTATAAGTTAATGCATAATAGTTATAAGTTTTGTGCATCAACAATGATGCAATAATTTATAACATTTATGCACCATACTTATAACTGTGATGCAGTAATTTATAAACATGATGCACTAAACTTTTGAAAATATTTATAAATTTTTTTCCCAGAATTGTTTTTTACAACTTTTTTTTTCGAATATCTGTTTTTCTAGAAAAAGTTTTATACCCAACAAAATTATATTGTATCTTAGTTCATTCACCAAACTTATAACTATGATGCAATTCTTATATCTATGATGCACCAAAGTTATAACTACGATGCGGCAATTATAACTATATTGCACCAAAAATTGCTTGTGATGCACTAATGAAATATTTTTATTTTTCGAATTTTTTTTCGTGAAAATTTTATTTTTTTCTCTAAAAATTGTTCTAGTGCATCATAATTATAAGTTTTGGTGCATCATGGTTATGAGTTACTACATCATAATTGATTAACCAAACTTATAACTATGATGCAATTTTTATAACCATGATGCACCAAACATATAACTACGATGCGATAAATTATAACTATAATGCACAAAAAATGCATGTGATGCACTAATGATATAAAAAAGTGGATTACTTGTATAGATACAAGAATCATAGTTAACTATAATGTAGTAACAAGGATTCACTATATATATATAACAATGATGTTGTAAGTTAAGATATTGATTCTACAAAAGGATAACTATGATGCAGTAAGTTAAAACTTTGATGCATAAATTTATAACAGTGATGCATTATAAGCTAATGCATCATAGTTATAAGTCGTGTGCATCAACAATGATGTAGTAACTTATAACCTTGGTGCACCATACTTATAACCGTGATGCAGTAATTTATAAACATGATGCATTAAACTTTAAAGTGTGATGCACTACAAAATTTCATATGAATGATGCAATAAATTATAATTGTGATGTATTAACATATAAACATGATGCACAAAAAAATATAATTGTGATGCACTAGAATTTTTTTGGGTATAATTACTTTTTGGGAAAAAAAATTTCAAAAATTCTTTTTCAGAAAAAAAAAATTTCGAATTTTTTTTTTCCAATTTTTTTTAAAAAAGAGATGATGTGTCATTGTGATAAGGCAATTTGATGTGGCATGGTGATGCGGCAAAGTGACACATGTCACCTCCACAATCCATCTTACCCTTTTTATTATAAAATCCTTTTTATTCTTACCTTTTTATTACAACCCCACCATATATATATATATATATATAAATAGACACACACACACAAATACATACATTGATTTGATGAAATAGAGAAGTATGAGATGCCAATAGAAAAGTGACGCGTGTATTATGACGTCAATATATGACGTCAGATCAGGGGATATGGAATTCAAAAAGTTTTTCTTTTATTATATATAAAGATAGTGTAACTTTCTTTTCAGCACAAATCTTAATGCGAGAACTCACAGAACCACCAAAAACATGAATGCACGCTTTCAATAATTGTATTTTTGCACATATGTTCTAAAAACAACATATATGTTTAAAAAAACTTAGTTGTTCTAAGGAATTTGATAAGAAATTGGAAATACAAATTTTTCTTTGAAGGTGTGTATGTATGTTCTTATAAGGCGTGCAACAACAATATTGCGACCATGTGTAAGGTTTTTGTGAAAGAAGAAGAAGAGTTCATGATGATACTAAAGAACATAGGTGGATTCTTACGATTGTTGATGATTTTCGTGTATTTTTTTTATTTTTAAAAGGCGTGCATGTATGTTTTGGGTGGTTATGTCAGTTCTCGCACTAAGATTGGTTCTGAAAAGAAAGTACATATATATATACACACACACACACACACACATATACACACACACACACACACACACACACACACATATATATATATATATATATATATATATATATATATATATATATATATATAATGGTATACACAACACATATACATACATACATACACATACACATATACATACACATACACATATACATATACATATACATACACATACATATACATATACTTATACATATACATACACATACACATACACATACACATACACATACACATACACATACATATACATATACATACATATACATATATATATATATATATATATATATATATATATATATATATATGTTTTTATATATATAATATAATAAATTATATATATATATAGGGTAAAGATCAAATAATCAAATAAGAAATCTAAATAATTTGAAAATTATTAATCAACAAATCTCTTTTTAATCCACACTTAATTTACTAGTCACTACTCACTTAACAAGCATATATAAATCTACTCGCTAAACATGGCAACTAAATTAACAATAATAAGCATAACAATAATAACAAACATATTAAGCTAATTAAGCTAAAAACTAATAAATAATAAAAAGGGAAGGAAAGTAGAGCCCGATTTAAGAAAATAGAGACGGATTTAAACCATCTGATCTTATAAATTAATTAAACACTAAAGTTTATAACTTTATTACTTTATATAACTACTTAGTTAATAAAGTTGTAAACTTTATATACTAAATAGCCTTAAAAAACTAAAAAGTTTTAAACTTTAGTAGTAAAATAAACTTATAAGACCCATAAGCTCCTCTCTTAAGTGTTGGATAGATTTCATCAACATTAAATCACAAACAAGGTTATAATAAACAAGATAATGATAAGCTATTTGAAAAAGCTAAGAACTTTAAGCTAGAAAATAAGCTAAAGATGATAAAAACTATAACTTTATTATTAATAAATCTAGATCCTCCCGAAACTAAGATGTTCTCTTCGAAAAGTGAACGCGGATCGAGAATATTTAAGGATTAGATCTAATAACAATAAGCTAATAAAAAAGAAAGCTACAAACTTTAAGCTATAAAAAGAAACTAAATAAAAAAACAATAAGCTTTTATTTATAAATCTAAATCCACCCGAAACCAAGTTGTTCTTCTTTGAAAAGTGAACGGGAATCGGGTATACTTAATGATTAGATCTTAAACAAAAAGCTAGAATAAAAAGCTACAAACTTTAAGCTAAAACAAATGATAAAAAGACAAACTTGGAAAATACGCTATAAGAAATAAGCTACTATTAAAAAGCTATAAACTTTAAGATAGAAATAAAGCTAAAAAGATAATAAAGACATATGCTTGGAAAAATATTATAAGCTTTTTTGAAATAAGCTATGAGAAACTTATTCGAATGAAAGCTTAAGAGATGGATCCAAAAATAAGCTATAAGCATGAGCTTATTTGGAATAAGCATGAAAAGAAAACAAGGAAAGGAGATGAAAGAATAAGCATATGAAAATAAGCAAAAAAATAACACCAACCTTTACCAAAAAGCATCTTTATTAATCAAAATAATCCAATACAATTAGATCTAATAAGCTAAAAGCTTTTACAATAAGCCAAAACATAAAAATAAGCTAACTATTCTACTCCTACTCTTAAAACTAATACTATGTGAAATAAAAGAAAACAAATGAAAAGAGTGATTTTTTGAATGTGAGGAAATGTGGGGATAAATATCCTCTAGATTAGAGGTGATGAGGAGGATATGAGGTGGAGAGGATGAGGTGTTTCAACCAATAGGAATCCTCCATGTGGCAAGGGTGATGAGGAAGATATGATGTGGAGAGTGTAATTTTCAGAGTTTTATTTAATTAATATATAACAATATTGTTTGGTCTATAAAATGTGAACCGGGTCGAGTTTTTGGGTAAGGTTGGAACAGTTAGATTCGTTTTTTCGAGCTCTATCCAATGGTGTGCTCGTGGCTTCTCTTATATTTTGTCTTGACTTCAAAAAATGCACAAACTTGATCGAGTCGAGTCTGAAAATCTTCGTTTTTGCTCTGTTTTTAATCCATTGAACCTGTAAGACATAATAACACAAACCAAACATATTTGCAATATAATAACTCATCTTTTTTGGTTATTAGTCCATTTTATAGTATTTTCCGAGGCTAATATGATGTGTATTTTAGCACACATCACTACTTGTTTGGTATGTAGTCGTGACAGACCTTGACCTAAAGCTCTTACCTGATCCGAATAGTTTTACAACTTGATGGAACCAATTTTGCAGCACTTGACATTATACTTGAAGATCAAGGTTACTGAACTTAAATCCTCAACTCTATCGAGCATTCTTAGTGTCCATGTCAAAAGCCAACAACATCTGTTTGGTAAGCGAAATTACATTTGTTTCATTGTTGGCTTCTTACTCGGCGCTAGGAATGATTTTGAGATTATACTAAGGGTTCTTGGTACTTTCATGCGTGCTCGGATGTAGAAAATGATCTATATTTCTGTATACATGACAATCGCAAAATCCTTAGCGTATATTCAGATATGCTGTTGTCCTGGATCAGTTACTACAAAACATATTCTCATTGTGGTTCTTCATGAAGAATACTACATTAACATGCTCAGGTTAGTTTTGGAAAACAACATATGTCAATGGCAGTTTTTTTCAAATACTCAGCTTTATTGAACATTCCAAGCGTCCATGTCAGAAGTCAACAACATCCGTTTAGTATGCGAGGTTACATATGTTTGGTTGATGGCTTATGACTTGACGCTATGAATGTTTCTTAGAGTGTGTTAGGGGTTTTGGTACTTTCACGCGTGCTCAACGTGTAGAAAAGGATCTACTTTTAGGCATACGTGACAGTGGAAAAATCCTTAGCGGATATTCAGATATCACGTAGTTCTAAATCATTTGACAAGGTATCGAAGATATCATGGTAAATCGTTCTCCTATTACTTTTACATAATCCGATCTTTATTTTCCTCATTTATATCCGTTAACTAAATAGTAAGAAAAAATGGCAGGTACGGACTGCTCTTGACTGGATGATGATGCCATGATGGAACTCGGTTGCGACAATCGAATCTACGCAAGTATCGTGAACTCAAAAAAAAGAACGACCACCAGATCTTTGTTGTTTACCTTATAGACTATACGGATATATGGATGTATTTGAATTATTGTTGTTTGTTTTTCATTTTTCAGATTAGTTTTAATGGTCTCATCAAGTTCTTTTAGCCAATGAGTTTCTATTTGAGTATATGTCTTTTTATTTACAACTTAGGCTCAATATAGACTATATGTCTGGTATGTGACAGGCGGGAATACTTACCACTATACTACAATTTTAATCAAAATCGGGGAATCAATTTTTGGCGCCGTTGCCGGGGAGGCTGTGAACGATTATCGTAACGTTTGACAAATTGTGTTTGAATTTGTGAATATTTCTTCTATTTTTATAAAAATATAAAAAATACAAAAATATTTTTCATTTTCTTTTATTAGTATAATTATCATAAAAAAAATTCATAAAAAGAAATAAATAAATTCACCAAGTTGGTAAAAGAACACCAACATATAATACTTTCCATTGAAGTATTATCCGCCAATAAGTTCCCGAACAAAAGATTCAAAAACTTGCCATTTGTGTCACTTACGAGGTACGGCTCACCTTGAAAAGTTAAACAAGCTATAAAGTGGGTATAAGGCGGGTTGTTCCAAGGAACTACGACCCTAAAGGAGAAAGGTTCTTAAAAGTACCGTGCTTTCCTTCTCCTCCGCCTACCTGTGCGTTTATCTTTTTAAAGAGCTACCGTGAAGTAAGTCGATTATTTGGTTGAAATTGAAAAAACCAAAAAAAAAGAAAAAATAGTATAAATTTTCTTCTTTATTTTTTAGTGCATGCGCACTCGTTCTCAATCCCGTAGACAAAGACTGAACCATTTTTTGTTTCTGTTACGTTGAAGTGTATTGTGAGTTATGTTTGTATTATGTATGGTGTATTTTGTTTAGTTTGTTGGTGTGGTAACAAGTACGGATGTTTGGTGGTTGATTTGGTGATATAGTGAACGTTTATGTGACACTGATATGGCGAAGACAAATCTGGTCAACACTACGGATACTAACTAATAAGTTACCTTTAACAATTTGATTTGTAAAACATCCTAAATGTTAAGGAACCATACATTTAGTGTTTGTTACAATGCCCATTTTCAGCTCAGCACAACACACGTATCATTATTCTGTTTCATCACTTCTTCAGTCTGTTTTACCTCATAAGAGTCCACTTACTCTCTCATCTTCAATTTCTTTTCTATTAAATTAACTCAATAAAAAACTAAATCATACATGATGCTTATGGCTACCACCTTGGATGAAGCTAACATGTTTGCTCTAAGGTCAACAAGGTGGAGCAATGGTGGTACCTTGATGGCACGACCCTGTCCTCCTCCTCCATCCCTGAGCATTTTATGCTCCATTTTGAAAGCCTTTTATCATGCAAATCGGTGTGAAAGAGGGACATAACTTTGATGTAGATTAAGGTGTCATATCGTGTCTAGATTATCGGGTTGTTCAGTTATTCAATTCAATTAGATCGTTAATTTTTTTGGGTGCAAATCGAAAACCCTAACTGAATCAAATTGAACGTTTAAGCGTTACAGAAACGAAAAACTTGAATTCGATTCGGTTTTCAAGTTGACCAGAAAAACACAAATGACATAATTTATATTGTTTCTATATAATTATATTGGTTTTAGCACATTTTTTTCAAACTTAAAACATATTTGCTAACAACAGCATTAAAGGCTATGATTAACAAGTTGAATTTTTTAATACCAAATCATTGTAAGAAATGAATCTCTAATTGTTTATTGTTAATAACTTATTTTTCAGAAGTGTCATGTGTTTGGCACCCCAATTGTACAAACTTATCTGTTCATTAAAAAAACTGAGGTAATCTTCATTTTGGTCACGTGGTTTAAGGTATAACAACCTTTTGGTATATTTTTTTAAAATATTAGGATCACACAAATACCAGGACAACCCGTTTCACTTTTGGTCTATTCTCTCGTTGACCGTTTGTTTGACCAGTTAACTGAACCAAAATGACTAAAATACCCACCACTTCATTCTTTTCTTTAAAAAATGGATTGAAAGTGAAAGCCCCGGCCAAAACATTGAGGACCTAAGAATTTTTTATTTTTTCTAATATATTTTTTTAAATTTGTTTTTATTACTATTATAACATCAAATATATAAAAGTAAGTAACATTGAATCGGTATCTGTTAGTTTCGGTTATTTATTAATTTTATTTATTATTATTAATTACTATTATTAAAACCCCCCCCCAAATATTAATAAACGTACGTTAACATATGATCGGTTCGGTTAGTTTCGGTTATTTATATTATTTACGATTATTAACAAATATATAAAAACGTAACGTAACATATGAATCGGTTCGATTAGTTAGTGTGGAAACTAGAAGGGGTTGAATAGTTTACACGTTTGTTTTACGTTTTAAAAGTTTACTTTCAAAAATGTTTAGATCCGAGTTATATGTTTAACCAATTCACAATATGAACAAGCAATAACTATCTAAACTAAAACTAGATAACAACAATAATAATGTAAAGAGATAAGGAAAAAGAAACAATCCAAACCAAGACACCAAGATTTTATAGTGGTTCGGTTACGAAGCACCTATCCGCCCTACTCCACTCCCCGGGTATCTGACTCGAGATTTCACTATGTCAACAAGCTCCCTTTAGGCGGAGACAAACGTTTAAGCGTAGCTTACATTATTTTCTCTAACTTAAGATAAAGTGTAGAAGTACTTAACTATTAGCTAGAACCAATCTACCACTTCACAAGATATACACACTCACAAGATCTACACTATCGGATCTACACAATATCCGAATCACACAAATATACAAGATAAATACAATAGAGGTTTGGTACTTAGAAGAAAAGAGGAGAGATCACTAATTAACACTTCGTTTCTTGACGAATACGAGTGTTCTTCTCTTGCACTTGAATGAGAGGGAAGAGATGAGAAGAAGAGATTAGATCACTTAAAACAAGATCTAAGTATGTTAGTGATCAAGAGTTTTAGTGAGAGAAAGAAGTTTTAGAGAGAGAAAGAAGAGACTGAAAAATTTCATGCAAAGAGGAATGATTTTCAGCAAGGGGTGGACCAATATTTATAGACAGGAAAAGCCAACGGTAATGCCGGCGGTCCCATTATATTATAAGGGGCCGCCAGTAGACTCCGTCAATTTTTTGTCTTTTTGTGTGAGAATGGTTGTATCTGGTATAAAAGCTTCCGTTTTGGGGGGGGTTTGAATTTCAAATTTTAAGTTTTTAATAAAACTTTTCTTTTAATTAGAAAATATTTTGTGTAATTAATTTTGTGAAAAATCTTTTATAAAAATGTATAGATGATGAGAAAATATTTTTTCTTGATCACCTAAAATCATGCTTAATGATTTGGTTTGCTTCATCACCTTAGTGATTACTAATCTTAGGAATGGAATTTTACGATTAATAATTTGTACGTTTATTTTTATCGTAAACGTTTTTACATTTTGTTAGTATCAAAACGTTGAGATGTCGTAAGAATATAAATAACGTTTTTAGACCTTTTTGTCATTATCAATCTCCCCTTTTTGATGATGAACAAAAATATAAACTATTGTGTATAAAATTAATAGTTACACAATTATTAATAGAGTTTTTGTTCTATTTTCCCCTTTTTTGTCGAATTCAACAAGACTCCCCCTTGATGTGAGCTCCCCCTTGTTCGGGGCACCAAGGGATCGATCTTACGAAAAAAAAATTGCTACAAAATAAAGTTAGAAGTACAAGTGCAAGCCAAATATCTTTTAAAGTAACACATTATAGTTAAGACACCAAAAGTAGAGTTTCATTCAACCAACAAGAAACTCATACAATAACAAATGCAACTAATACATCCATACAACATAAAATAAAACTAGATATAATACTAGCAATGACAAATTCTTACAATATTTGTATGAAGTATTACAATAGGAAGTAGATTATCATAGAGACATAATAAGGCATAGATCCACACTAGTGAACTTTTGAAAAGTAGAAGATTCCATAATCAAAAGATGAAAGGTCGATTATTTAGGTAGATTAATCATAAGAGAAAGATTAATTAAAAAGGGAAAAAGAAGGGGTTGGTGACACATGAGTTGGAGGGATACGGGTTGGAGGTATGGGACGGGTTAGAAGAAAGTGAATGAAATTGATTTCATTTCTCAAGGAGTATAATTGGTGTCTAGAAAACTTGCAACAATGACAAAAGCTTGAGTGAAATTCAACTTGAGCATGAGAAGGAGGATGAATTTGTTGTGGTGGTGGTGAAGGTGGTGCATGAATGTAGGCATTGGATGGATTAGTGTGTGAATCAAGGATGGTGGAGATGTTGTGGAGTTGATTGATCATTTGATCTCTTAAGGGATTGTATGATGGTGGTGAAGGAGATTGTAAGTAGACTCTTGGAGGAAGAGGAGGTGAGTCATTTTGGGAAGGAGGTGATGATTTTGGAGTGGATGTTTTGCGTTTCCAAACTTGTCTAACCGACATTCTTGGTTTTCTAGAGAAGTTGGAATGGTGGTTTGAGCAAGACATTGATGAAGAAGAAGAATAGGATGAAGAAGGTGATGGTGGTAGTAAGGTGTGAGAGTTTGATGATTTAAATAATGCAAAGGGTAGTATAACATGGCAAAGCATGGTGTGGATGGAAGAGGATGCCAAAGATGGTTTAGCCAAACAGGGAAATGACAGCTTGAGGATGTAGGTAGGAGGGTCAAAGATACAGAAAAAGAGGTAAACTCAAAATTTTCTTTCCCTCCTGTTGGCGGTCCCATATTACCAGGCGGTCCCAAATATATTGGGGGCCGCCGGGTATTTAAAGGGGCCGTTTTCTGGAAGAATGAAAATTTCTAGTTTTTCCTTTTTCTTAAGTCCAGTGATTTCGGCATCTACCAAATTCAAGAATCCACTAATTCAAGCAATAATATGTAGTCCTAAACTAGCATGCACATCATTTAGCAAATAGTGTCATTGTTCGCATGTCACATTCATAATCATTTTGCTAATCATAGAGCGTTGATAAAGTGAGGAAAATCATCCAAGTCAAATGCAATTGTCACTTGCCATTACTAGTCCTAATAATAAAAGGATGTAATGTATTAATCAAGAAAGATAATAATAATAATAGTTTCTTAGTAGTTGCCCCAACATGTTCACATCCATTTTCCACCCATCATGTTCTTGAGAGCTTGTCCAATTAACCTTAACCCTTCTTGGTGAGCATCTCGTTGTGTTTGAAGATTAATAGTTTCGAAGAGATGGGTATTCAAGTAATGACTTCCATGAGGAGGGTTATGATGGACTCTAGAAACAACATTGGACGATGAGGAGATATTTTGAGACGGAGATGAGGAGTTGGAATGAAATGATTCATCATCATCTTCATCAATGGGATCATCCAACGGATGAGATGAGGATGGATGATTTAGAGTGTTGGAGGAGGAGCTAGCATTTGACTCACGATGTCTTTTCTTACCACGATCCAATCGCGTCTTTCGCTCATAGTGAGGAGCGAAGGGATGCATGACTCGATCATGTGAGATATATAGATCAATTGCTAGCTCAGGAAAGATGGACACAACATGTTTGAACAATCTAGTCAAAAGCATTCCCTAAGGTAAGAGTTCCTTAGGTTTGCTTCGAGTCTTTTCCATTCTTTTGAGAACAAAGAATGCTAGATTGTATCGAGTGGAGGTTTCAATGCAATAAAGCATATAACAAAGACATGCGGGAATGTGGTCCCGATTACCCCCCAAACAGAAAACATTTTCCTGAGTTATTTCTTCCAAAGGTTTCAAAGTTGACACAATTTCACAAGTGAGAATTTGATAATCATGAACCTCAACTTCTTCTTGATGATGCATGCGAATGACTTGACCTTCTCGATCTTCTCGAATATACGAGATGATATCATCGGGAGAAGGGAGGTTGGTTTGATATGGGCCTTCCGAAGGGGCACCATATACCAACTCATCAAGTGACCATCGGTCACTAAAGACACACGCACCCTCACAAGGGATTCTGAGGATTTGAGCAAAGTCTTCAAGACAAAGAGAGAAGTATTGGTTTTGAATGACAAATTCAACAAACATTTGACCTTCGTCGGAATAACTCAAATGATACTGACTGTAAAACTCAAGAATAAAACGAGGACAAACTTGTTCATTGATTTCAAGAAGACACTCAAACTCAACAAAATGAAACAAAGACCGAACATATCTAAGATCCGTAAAGTTATCAAAAACCACCCGACCCTCGTGAATGTAACGTTCTTCAAGGTTTCTTAGTTTTTCTTTTATTGGAGAACGAAATTCATGTGAAATTTGAGGAATGTAGTGTCTTGTGTTTTTGTAATCTTCAGAAGATTTGCGAGGCATTGTCACCTAGAATAAGATAACCAAGATCACATTTTAATTGTATTTTACTTGTAGTAATGTCTTGAGTTCTTGCCTAGTGTGTGCCTATATGCAACAAATGTGGAGTAACGATTAACTCGACCTAAGTATAACATCCTAAGAGTTAATCCAAACGCTCCTTAGTTTGATTTTGCTCAACCAAACAAGTCGAAAAATACATATGAATTATGTATCTCGAAATTTGTTCATGAGGTCATTATGCATGTATTTGAAAACGTTTTTAGGTTGTATTGACAATGCATAACAATAATTTTATGATGTTCCTAACGTGAGTGATTTGAAAATAAAATTGGGGTTTTGGTTCGAAATTAATTTTTCAACAAGTTCACTAATGTATGCAAATCCTATATCTACGGGAAGCATATTAGTTATACATCGTATCCTAGTACTCTTAATTGCACAAAATTAAAAGAAAATTTGAAAATCCCCAATTTTAATTTTTGGTGTTCATCATGAACCCTAGACTCAAATTGAAAGAAAATAGATGAAATGACATATAATTGATGATCTTTGTGATATTATGATTGATTATTAGTGTTGATTTGATCTTGAATTGAAGTTTTAATGATTGATTTTGAGTTTTGGTAAGTTTTGGGTCGTGTTCGTTGCACCAGCAGGTAAGGGAGTGTTTATTTTGTGTTTGAGGAAAACTTTGGGTTAAGTGTCCAATCTAATGGTTTGTGTGGCGCAGGTCCCATATTTTGGGGTCCCCAAATATATTGGGGGGCCGCCCTCAGGCAGTAATTTTGAACTTATTTTTGACAAAAATTTAACGAAGATGAGTGACGTTTTAATTTGCATTTCGCGAATTAAACATGCTTAAAGTACTTCGGATGAAGCATTTAAGTTGCAGACATGGAATGTAAATCGGACTAGAATTGAGACAAAAGAAAATAGAAGCGGACTAATATGATTTATGGAATGTGTTCCATCATTCCTAAACCAAGACGTAGATAGTTAAACGATTCACGTTTAAGGGGTTTAGTAAGAATATCGGCGATGTTGTCGACGGACGACACTTTTTCGATTGAGATATGTCCTTTTTAGACATTATCACAAAGAAAGTGGTGACAAATTTCGATGTGTTTGGTACGAGAATGTTGCACCGGGTTTTTGCTAAGGTCAATCGCGACTTTGTTGTCGCACATGATGGGAACGTCGTCGAATCATACGTCGTAGTCGATGAGAGCTTGTTTCATCCATAGTGCTTGTTGCTATGCCTTTCTGGCGCTTACGTATTCGGCTTCGGTAGTGGATATAGCAAGAGCGGTTTGTTTCTTCGAGAACCAAGATGTCAAACAACATCCTACGAACGTACAAATACCGCTAGTGCTCTTTCGGTCCACATAATCTCCCGCATGATCAGAGTCGACATATACTATGGTTTCTATGCCGGTCCCCTTAGGATACCATAATCCTAAGTGCGTAGTGCCTTTAATGTATCGGAAGATACTCTTAACCGCTTCAAGATGAGAGGTTTTGGGAGCCTCTTGGAAGCGAGCACAAAGGTATACACTAAACATGATATTGGGCCTACTTGTCGTTAGGTATAATAAACTACCTATCATGCCTCGATACTTGGTACTATCTACCGACTCACACTCTTCATTTTTCGTGAGTTTAGTATCAGAAGACATAGGGGTTTTCATTGGTTTAGAATCTTCTAGACCAAATTTTTTAAGCATTTCTTTAATATACTTAGATTGATTAAAGAATATACCATCTTCCATTTGTTTAATTTGTAATCCAAGGAAGAAGTTAAGTTCACCCATCATGCTCATCTCGAACTCGTCATGCATGATTTTGGCAAATTCATCACACATGTCTTGACAAGTCAAACCGAATATGATGTCATCGACATATATTTGAACAATGATAAGATTTGAACTTTTCTTCTTAGTAAAAAGAGTGTTATCTACCATTCTTATTTTATATTCATGTTTAATAAGGAAAGCTTTTAATCTATCATACCAAGCTTTGGGTGCTTGTTTAAGACCATATAAAGCTTTCTTTAATTTATAAACATGATCTGGTTTTTCGAAATCAATGAATCCCGGAGGTTGTGCCACGTATACCTCCTCATTGATAAAACCGTTCAGGAATGCACTTTTTACATCCATTTGGAATAGTTTAAAATCTAAGGCACAAGCATAAGCTAATAATATTCTAATGGACTCAAGTCTAGCAACCGGGGCATAAGTTTCATCATAATCGATGCCCTCTTGTTGGTTGTAGCCTTGAGCAACTAACCTAGCCTTATTTCGAGAAACAACACCGTTCTCGTCTAACTTATTTCTAAATACCTACTTAGTTCCTATGATTGTCATATTCCTAGGTTGTGGAACTAACTCCCAAACGTCATTAGCAACGAATTGATTTAATTCTTCTTGCATGGCGACTATCCAACTTTCATCTCCTAACGCTTCATTCACATTCTTAGGTTTATAAAGTTGATATAAAACAAAAAGAAATACTTGGATTTGCTTTGTGATCTAAGGGTTCTTTGGTAAGTTTCCCTAGACATATTCTACTGGGTGTTTCTTAGATCCTTAATGTTTGATTATTTCATCAACTCTACAGTCATCCACAATGTCGTTTTCTAGGTTTTTCTTTTCGGTGACCTTAATTGCTTCTTCTTCATCTAAGTCATCATCCACCAAGGGTGATGTCTTAGAGGGTGGAGGAGTTTCATCGAATGTCACGTTAAGTGATTCTTCAACTTTCCTAGTGTGTTTGTTTAGGATGATGTAGGCTTTACTATTTTGAGAATATCCTAAAAATACACCTTCGTATGACTTTGGGTCAAACTTGGTAAGGTAGTCTTTGGTGTTCAAAATGAAGCACTTGCTTCTAAACACTCTAAAATAATCTAGCCTATGTTTCATACCTCTTAAAAGTTCGTAAGGTGTTTTTCCTAGAATGACTCTAATAATAATTCGGTTGAGAATGTATGTTGAAGTATCTATAGCGTTACACCCAAACTTTTGTGGTAACGATTGCTCATTCAACATAGTTCTACTCATTTCTTGAAGTGTCCTATTTTTCCTTTCAACTATGCCATTTGATTGAGGAGTGCGTGGAGCCTAGAAGTTATGTGTAATACCATTGGCATTACAAAACTCTCCAAATTGCACCTCATTATCAAATTCTCTACCGTGGTCGGTTCTTATTGACACTATTGAACAACCTAATTGGTTTTGAATTTTCCTACTAAGTATTTTGAATTGATCGAAAGATTTGGTTTTATCCTTAAGAAATCTAGTCAAAGTATACCTAGAGTAATCATCTACTATGACTAGGGTGTAACGGTTTCCTTCGTAACTCCGTATGGCGGATGGACCAAAGAGATCCATATGGAGAAGTTCTAAGCATCTAGTCGTTGAGACTATATTCTTAGCTTTGTGACTAGCGTGAGCTTATGTTTCTATTTTGCAAGCATCACAAAAATGTTGGTCAAACTTAAGTTTGGGTAGATTTCTATCTAATTCCTTAGAAGCCAACGATTGAATGAGACGCATGTTTGCGTGACCTAATCTTCTATGCCACAATGTGGAATTTTCATCACTCGTTGCTAGACAAATTTGATCCTTTGGTTTATTTCCTAATTTCATCACATATAAGCCTTTCTTCCTAATTCCTCTACCTATGACTCTACCGTCCTTAGTGATTTCACTATCATCTTCAGAGAAAGTTACTCTACACTTATTATCACATATTTGTCCTATACTTAACAAGTTAAATCCTAAGTTATCAACATGTTCTACATTATTTATTTTGAGAGAGTCATTATAAATCGTACCTTTGCCAATGATGTTACCACGAAGATTACTACCAAAAATGACATTACCTCCATTGTATGCCTTGTAAGTGGAGAAGAGATTTTCGTTACCCGTCATATGTTTAGAACATCCGCTATCCATGATCCATTCGTCGGGCTCCAAGTCGACTCCAAGGCATAACTATTTATATAAGACAATAACTCAAACATTTGGTCCCCAATATCTCATGGGTCTAAAGTTGTTAGTGCTAAACATCCTTTGCATTTGATGCAATTGGTTGGGATGAGGAAATGGAGAACACATTTCCCATGGCATGTAACTTTGGCGTGGAAAGTTGTTCTAAGTTACGGGAAAGTCATGAGGTTGAATTTGTCGACCAATGTTCCTTTTTGGTTGCGGTGTTTTGGCACGAGGATAATTATTATTGACTCTTCTAGGAGGTAGAGTTTTTGATCTAAAGTTTGGTTTCAAAAATCCAACT